>JAMPIV010015929.1:0-27500 GCA_024509875.1 Oreohelix idahoensis
TTGCTCCATTTCCAATTGCTTGTCCCGTTCTTGTTGCTCTATTTCCAATTGCTTGTCCCGTTCTTGTTGCTCCATTTCCAATTGCTTGTCCCGTTCTTGTTGCTCCATTTCCAATTGCTTGTCCCGTTCTTGTCGCTCTATTTCCAAATTGCTTGTCCCGTTCTTGTCTTTGCTTTTCCCTTTGCTTCTCATCTTCTATCACTTCTTCCACATACTGTCGGGTGAATGCTTCACTCTCCCCAGTTTGTTTACAGGACCATGCTAAGATTAAACGGCTGTCAAACCAATTGTCTACCTCGTATTGATCCTGCAGGCTTACTGCAAATTCTAGAAAAGGCTGGATTTCGCTATCCTTGTACTCCATGTACTTAGCTACCTCGAGGGCAATCCTATGCACTTTATCTAGATCGGCCATTATATCAGGGTGAGCAAACACTATAGAAGAATAGAACCTAGAGATCTTAGTTACCTAGTCCACTAGGTGCTGATTAACTTAATAATCAATAAAATCTAGGCTAGACTGGGAACTTTAAAAAACAAGAAAGTTTGTAGCTACTCTGATTGCGACAAGCAAAACCCCCAAAAACTCCAAAAATGTAAGTGATGTAAACTTATTACTATCACTTCACCCCAGTTCTGTCAGTACTAAGCTATTGAGAGGATTGGTTACTATCCTCCGAATGAACGCCCTCCCTTGGTACAAATGCAAGCTAGTAACTGACTATCTGTAGCTTCTTATCTCAGATTAAAGAGCTACTCCTGAAAAAATTATGAACCCTTAAAAAAATTTTTTTTGACTTTTACAACAATAGTCGTCAGATTTGTCAACCAAAACTCAGCAGTGATACCACCAACCTTTACCAGCTGTCTCATGTGTAGCATGAACAATAAATGTAACTTAATATTTATGATTGCTGTGGAGAAAAAACGCTGTTCTGACTTCCACCCAAAAGAAATAGTTCGATATGTCTAGGGGAAAGAAATTCCTATAATCTGCCGAACACTAAACTCTAAGAATCAGAATAGAATCTTGTGAGAGATTACTACCAGACTGCAACCTCATCTGTTGCGATTGCTGCAGATGTAGTTCAAATTCCGCGGCGAGACCCCATTTGTCGTGGTTGAGTTAGAGTGTAGAGTATTTGTCGAGTTGGACAACAGTAGTGAAATCGACAAGGGATAGTGGACTAACAGAGTTATAGATTACACTTTAGATAAGGTGTAAATAGGAGATGGACTTGAGACAACATGGAAGAAGATTTATTCAAATGATCTCTCTCTCCAGGCCTCAACTCACTTTTACTGTCTAAGCATCTCCTGCTCTCACTCTTTTCTCTTATCAAACATAGAGATTATAGTAAAGAGCTAAAAATACAAATATGGATGGAAAGGTCGTGAACAGCGCATTAATAAATGTGTAAAATTTATTAAAGAAGAAAAGCATGAAAATAATGCATATCATCACAACAACATAAAATTACATCAATAATCAATCAAATATACAAATACTCCAACAACCACACACACAGATCACCGACATGAACCTGTAAAACACAAAGAGATAAATAATCGAGTGACAGTCCTTCGGTTTTCGGGGACCAGCTGAAGTAACTCCAGTAAGTGGTGTTTTCGTATATATCCTCCATCGGTGATGGAATTAACCTGAATAACATCACTGTATAGGCGCTATCGTTGGTGACCCCCCTACTGGCGCGAGTTGGGCTGGGGGATGCTGTTTATCTCCTGCTGACCAACTGATTGAACTGGGCGACAGCATGTCCGCTTTTCGGGGACCAAATGTACTAGCTCCAGGAAGTGAATTACTTGTAGATCCTTCGTGAGGGACTAGCCTACAAAACTTTCTTTGTTGGTGCTAAACGTTGGTGACTCCCCTTATAGCGTGAGTGGGGCTGGAACTCTGTCCATAGATGGCTGCTCATACGTGCGAGGTTTTAAGTATCCAGGAAATACACCAGAAGAAGTCACTTGAGGACAAAGAGACCCAGGCGCGCTTATCCGGCGCAAGGCTCCGCTTGGCTGTAAATCCTGTTTAAACTGGTTTGGCTGTGGTTTGCTGAGTGCCCCGTTTAGGCACAAAAAGGTGGGTGATGTGGAATTCTGCTATAGGCATGCTGAGCGGGTTTGATATTCTGGAAGCCGCAATGCTCTGGCTGGTAATCCAATAGGCGAGTAGAGAACTACTACTGCGCTTGGCGATTCCAGATTTAGCGTTGGCTCCGTTGCACTGCGTGAGCTTAACTTGGCGTTGACAAAAAGGGGTTTTGATTCAGGAACGGGGTTGACGATTCGTGACGCTAGCGGTATTCAGAACCCTCTAGATCGAAGAGAATATTTCGTTCTTCGCCTGACTGGAATCTGCTCTAGCGAGTCGGTCTCCCTGAAACTGAGACCGAAAAGAGACACCCTTTTACATCAAGAAAATAATAAATCACACTAACTTTATACAGAAAGTTTCGCTCCACTATGGGATTAAATTTATTGTAGTTATTGCTATGATAGTTTAGGGCTGTCTTTAACCATGTCTCCTGTTCCTTAAAAATATCAATTATCAGCACGCGCCCGCATAGGCTTAATATCTTTTGCACCCCCAGGTACCTGTCAGTAACTGTTCTGACAGCAACAATCTACTCCTCTTCTCCCAATCTCAACATACAGGAAACCTAACCTGTAGTTACAGTTAAATGAATATGCTTATTCATCTTACAACATTAAATGAATTTACATAAACAGATTACAGCATTTGACATTACACAAATAAATCGTATGTCCCCTTTGGGAAATATATTAGCATTTCCACAAAATGAGTACAAAGAAAATGCAATGTTTTTGCTATAATAATACAGTTGTGGCTAGATCATACGATATAATTATAAGCCACACAAGTAAGCATAAAATGATCCTCCCTTGCCACTAGAAATATCTATCAGAAGGAATAAGTGACTATCTCCTATAATCCAGAGTTATTACCTGCATCTCACTATTCAGTTTTAAAGTGAACAATCCACACCTGACATTATCTTACAGAAATGACAGTTAATTTAGCCTATTATCTGTTATTGTAAGTTTAACATTTAACCCATGATAAACCGTAACAGTTTAAGCACCACTTAATAGGCCGTAGACAGCGCTACCTTATCACTGAATAAATTACTAGGAGAAGTCCTACGAAATAAATTCACTTTCCTAACAGATATATAAAGCTAACATGAATCTAATATAATAATTATAAGATATGTCAACTCACCCCGAAAATGACTAGAACATAGGCAAACACATTCTAGTATTGTGTTAAAGTTTGCCTTATCTCATGATGGTCATCTACGGGCCAGGAAAATTTACGAATGTCTTTGTCTATTAAAACCAGTCTACTCTTATAGATCACAAGGGACGCTCCCCCCGGACACCTGGCCTGCAAATTTCTACAGAAGTTCGGCGAAAGACGTAATCTCGGGTAAGACAAAGATTTCAGAAGCAACAACTTTCGAAAATTCCCCAGAGAGACAATCATAATATTATGTGCTCTTTGCTCATCTAAGGGCAAAAACAACCCACTAGCAGCGGTTGTTATCTCCCCCTGAAACGAAGATCAAACTTATTACCGGCCGCACGAGTACTAGCCGCTCGTGATCAAACGTTTTAAAGCGACCAGAGAAATTCCCCTAGACGGACCAGGTGCGTTTAGATAACATTACGTTACCTCTACGCTGGCCGTTGAAGGAATTTAGTACTAAGGCCAAACGTAAACAAAACCTCGGGGAGGGTTTACGAATGTGAAAAATGAAAGAAAAAGAAGAATACAAAATGACGAGGAAAACCAGGACATTGAAAAAGTAATCAAATTATGGACAAGATGGTAAAATAGATTATCGGTCACGTGACAATATATATATATTATATATATATATATATATATATATATATATATATATATATATATATATATATATATATATATATATATATACATATATATACATATATATACGGTATATATATACGGTATATATATATATACGGTATATATATATATACGGTATATATATATATATATATATATATATATATATATATATATATATATATATATATATATATATATATATATATATACTGCGTTCTCTCCAGATCAGTTATCAGAATCGCGCAGAAATTTTGGATAATCTAAACACGCCAGACTAGAACCATTCTTCGCTAAATGTGTTAAATTGTCTCGTGGGGATTTCATTTTTTTGATTTATGGTAATATAAATTGTGCTTAAGTGTTAAAATGTGTTACGTTTACCATTTTAATTCACTGTGATTCCCCAGCGTTAAAACTAGAGAAATACCAAAACGCGTAGATATTTTCTTGCCAGTTTTTCAGTGTAAATGTAAATTCCATCACCCCACTTTCTTACACAAGAAGATACGGTTTAGCTGACTGGGATTATTACTCGTGACGGATGAGTGACAGAATAGAATTCGCATTATATTTCACTTTGTGAAAGCATATAAGTGACTAATGTTAATAGCATGTGACAAAACAACAGACGCCGACAATCAAATAGCTAGTAGTGACAGGCGAGTTTTGTTAAAGTGCGCGAATGGAGAAATTAAATAATATTTGACTTTGTGCGCTATTTATTTTCTCGCAGGCAATAACATGGGAAGGCGCATACCCTTTTTTCCCAACATGCCATAGCGGAAAACGAACGTGTGGAGAGGATAGTAGCATTTCTTTTCATAAATGTTCTTTTCTTCTTAAATAGTACCTGATCAAAAATCAGCGGCCAGCGGTCTTAATTTGGGTCTTCGACTTTTTGGGCTAGTGTGGTCCTCTTTCTTTATTCAGAGAAGGATTAATGGTGTCTTCTTCTTGGCTTACAAGTCCCAAGTTCATTCGTGAACCGGTTGTGCTAAAGAGACAAATAAACATTAATATTAAATCTCAACTGGACTGTACCTTACCCAGAATTATTTATTCAATTTGTTTCCAGCCCACTGGGAATACGAAAAAACATATATTCCTGACGTTTGACAGCCGTATCAACGGAGTGATACAGAAAGTTACCCTGTTTCTAAATCGGCACTCAACATAGAGACAGCAGATAGGATTTACCATCATCATTTTTTTTACATATTGTAACATTTTTCTTAGCAACCAGATGTTTAGCAATACTAGAATTATTTTTCTCCTTTTGCAACTGTGAACGCCCAGAGCACGTCGTGCTTCAGTAACTATCCGCGGTGACCTTTGTTTCATCTAGGGAAAATTAAACCACCAAATTTGGCGTCCACCTTGTAATTATTATTCGATTAATGGGCTGGACTGGGGCTAATTTGGCAACCCACATGACAGTATAGATTCAGGAACTATTGTAATTTTTTCAAGGGATATCAACACCATGATTGGGTAAGCGAGATTGTTTGTGGCCATGTGTGACAGAGAGAGAGAGAGAGAGAGAGAGAGAGAGAGAGAGAGAGAGAGAATATTTTCATTTGTCACAAGCATTGTACTAACTTCTTTTTTTATTTCGCTAGACTTGTGTATTTAACTGAGAAGTAAATTAATGGGAACTTGTTCTTTACAGTCTATTATGTAACCTACTGCTAGTCTTTGACTTTTAGGTTCTTATCTTCTTTTGGGATCCTTTCTCAACAAGAGGGAGGGCACTTATTCGGTTATTTTCATATGTCTGTAAACATGATTTTATTGATTTCTCTATAAGTTTTGATGTTGTAAAGTTTAATGATAATAAAGAACAAAAAGAACTTAACTTTGTGTGTTGGTCAGACCCATACCTATTAACCATAGCTTTTTCACGTTTGTGTGTCTTTGTGTTACATAATTGTGTGTTTGTGTTTAGTTTTACTTACATTTCTAGATATATGGAGGTACTAGATTGTCGTATACTAAAATTTAGTGGTATAGATAGGCTGGACCAGAGAAACTACTTATTCCAGCGACAGATCTTTTCCTTAAACTCGTGAAATCTATTTCTTACACCTTTATTCTCACATATTTACCACTATCGCTTCTGCTCAGACGGGACCATAACTATCTTCTAACCTATCTAAAATTTACGAAGTTACAGGCACTCAGGAGAAGTTAAGAAGTAGAAATCTAGATAATACAAAAATAACAGCAGTCACAGACTTAGTGGGGACTCGAACCCTAGATTTGTGTATCTTTATTTCTTACCAGTGCCTGCAACAAAGCCATAACTTAGTGGTTGGAAACTCAGGAGCTTTTGTGATCTATTTTACCAACATTAAACTCTCGAAAGGTCTACCCTATATATATGTGTATGTATATGGTCCCCTTCAGTCATGCCTGATTGTGATGATGCCCTCATGTCTTGTATATATCTTTGAACCTCAGCTGCGGCCTCCCGACTGTTCTTTTGTCATCTGCCATTGTCTGTAGACAATATCTTTGGGTGTGCGACCATCTTCCATGCAGCTGACATGGTGTAATTGTAAGCGAGAGTTGGGATTATCAACGTTACAAAGAAAAGATTACATTCCAATCTCATGTTGTTTACCAATGTATTTTAGCAGCCAGGTCTAGAGTTTTTAGTGGAAATGTAGATATAGTACACGTGATCCCGGGACATCACGATTTTAAATGATGGCAGGAGAGGTCTGTCCCGAAGTTCTCATAATTTAAAAAGACTGTTTTTCCGCAGTCACCTAAGGATCGATCAGATCATCCACAAGGATCTACCGGTAGATTGGGATCGACTGGTTACCGACCTCTGACCTAATGTGTATTTTTTATTTACTGTTCACAGACCTCGGTTTTCAGTATTGATTTATTTCATTGTTTACCATGTGGGATTTTGTTTGCCTTGACTCTCAGACCTGACAGTAAACTACGATAATTGTATAGTAATATACGAATATATGTAGTCTGTGTGACAGTTTTTCTTGTCTACTTTTAGCGTATCTGTCGCCACTACCTTCATCCTACCTCACCTTTGTAACATAACCCTTCAGTTATCACGTGCCGAGCTCTTCTGTTCTGTGCCAACTGTCCAGGTTATCTCCCCGCTCACTGTCATTTTCAAGCCTGATTCCGATACCATTCTCATTCTTCTTCTTTGATCCATAACCGCCAACCGTCAAAGCAGTCAGCGGCCATCACGCCTGGTGGCGTCTTGTAGGGCAGCAACAAATTGATTCCACTTTGCTCGGTCGGCGGCCATCCTTCGTACAGTGCCCCAACTGTGGTTCATTTTTTGCATCTCAGCTTCCACAGTTCTCCGCCAAGTTGTTTTTGGTCGGCCTCTCTTTCGCTTTCCCTCGGGGGTCCATAGCATAGCTGTTCTTGTGATGGTATCAGGGTCCCTTCTGAGGACATGGCCAACCCAACTCCAGCGTCTGCCAGCTATGATGGTGTGCATGTCCTCCTGGTTACTCCGAATAAGTAGTTCTTGGTTGCTGATGGTGTTTGGCCAAAAGATTCGGAGAATTTTCCTTAGGCAGATTGTGTGGAAAGAGGACAGTTTAGACATTTCCTTCTCTGTTACTCTCCAACATTCCGCACCATAGAGAAGCACAGAAAGTACACAGCTCTCATACAGTCTTAATTTGGTGTTTGTGCTGTACTGGGAAGACTTCCAAATGTTGTTGAGAGCAGCAAAGGCTGTTCTCGCTTTATTCATTCTGTTGTTAATGTCCTTGCTTGTTCCGCCGTCAGGTGTTACTATGCTTTCTAGGTAAGTAAATGTGTCTGTCTGTTCTAACTTCTGGTTCCTTACTGTTACTGGCTCAGGATTGCCCACATTTAGTGTCATGACCTCTGTCTTCTTCAAATTGATGTTCAGGCCAACCTGCTGGCCATACTTATTCAGTCTATCGGTTTTGTCTTGAATGTGTTGGTGTGAATGCGCGAGTAGTGCAATGTCATCTGCATATTCCAAATCTTCCAGTGTAGAAAACGTTGTCCATCTAATTCCTCTTGGACTGCCCTCTGTAGTCTGGCGCATCACCCAATCTATGACTGTCAAAAATAATGTTGTTGATAAGGGGCATCCCTGTCGTACTCCTGTTTTCACTTCGAAAGTTGCATTACTCGATCCAACACTGCACGTAAAGTTAGAATAGAGGCTTTTTATAATGGAAACAATGCGGCTGGGAATTCCATAAGCCCTCAGAATTTTCCATAGGCTGTCCCTGTGTATGCTGTCGAAAGCCTTTTCAAAATCAACAAAGTTAATGTACAGCTGTCTCTGCCATTCTGAGCACTGCTCTAGAATGTTCCTGAGGGTAAATATATGATCTGCACATCTTCTGCTCTTTCTGAAGCCCGCTTGTTCTTTCCTCAGTTTATGGTCAACTGCTGTTGAAATTCTCTGGATGATTATACTGCCTAGTATTTTGCTGGGAACTGAGAGGAGGGTAATTCCTCTCCAGTTGTTGCAGTCTGCAAGGTCGCCCTTCTTGGGCAATTTGACAATTATTCCTTTACTCCACTCTGTTGGTGTTGTCTCAGTTTCCCAGACTTGTGAAAATAGTGGTTCTAATAGTTCTGCTGCTAGTTCAGGGTCTGTCTTGAATAGCTCAGCATTCAGATTGTCGTGACCAGGCGCTTTTCCATTTTTTAGCCCTTTGATAGCTGTGATAATTTCTTCTTTTCGTGGAATGTCTGTATTTACGTCTAAGTCACTTTCAGCCTCAGGAACATTCAGCTGAGTCTCTGGTGGTTCCTTATTCAGTGTTTCTCTGAAGTGCTCTGCCCATCTTGTTTCCTGCCCCTGTGTTGTGGTGATGAGATTTCCTTGCTTGTCTCTTACTAACGTTATGTTGTTTGCACCTCGTTTTCTACTGATAGCTTTAGTTATTTTATAAACTGTGCTTTGTTCATTTCTCAGTGCTGCCTCTTCTGCCTGTCTTGCAAGGTCATCCAGAAATGTCCTTTTGTCAGCACGGGTTTGACGTTTTACTTCCTTGTCCAGCTGACTGTACTGTTCACTATATATTGCCTTTAACCTAGGAGACTTAGCTTCTGTTTTCTTCCTTTTCATTTCCTTTCTCTTCGCTATGGTGTTTAGCGTTTCTGGTGTTATCCAGTCTCGGCTCTTTCTTTCCTGGAATCCCAAGCATGACTTGCTGCTTTCTTTGTATATTGTTGAGATGGTGTTGAATTTCTGGTCCACATCGTCGGTCTCTGTTCTTTCCTGGCTTTTGGTAATCAGATATCGCCTCTTTACGTCGACCGTGAACGCTTTTCTGGTGAGGGGGTCCTTAAGTTTCGTGATGTTACATCTTTTCTGTTTGACTGCAACTGGTCCAGCAGCTCTGAGTTCCACCTTCAGTCTTGCTACTACTAGGTGATGATCACTTCCCACATCTGCGCCTCTTCTTACTTTCACGTCTTGTAGTGCATGTCTCCATCTGCCATTGATCATTATGTGATCTATCTGGTTTTTGTCTCGTCCGTTTGGTGATTCCCATGTTAACTTGTGCACTTCTTTGTGTTGAAAAAGTGTTCCTCCAATGACCAGGTTGTTAATACTGCAGAAGCTTATTAATTTGTCCCCATTCTCATTTACTGTTCCACTGCCGCATTTCCCCATTACTCTTTCGTTATAATTATTATGTGTTCCAACTTTCGCATTTAGGTCTCCCATTACTATAATAAGATCGTACCTGGGTACAGTTTCCATTTCCTTTTGTACCTGTTGATAGAAATCGTCCTTGATCTCTTCGTCGCTGTCATTTGTTGGTGCATAACATTGTATAATTGTGGTGTTGGTGAATCTCCCCCTCAGTCTTGCTGTTATTAGTCTGTTGTTAATGGGTTTCCATTCCAGTAGAGACCTTTCCATTCCTTTCTTAAGGATAATGGCTACACCTTCGTTGTGCTGACCGTCCTCTCTACCAGAATAAAGTACTGTTTCCCCTGTATCTGTTTTTATTCTCCCCATCCCTGTCCATCTGCTCTCGCTTATACCCAGGATATGTAGTTTGTAATTCCTCATCTCTGCTGTGATCTGTCTCAGCTTTCCTGCCTCATTCATAGTTCTGACATTCCAAAAACCAATTCTGGTTTCGTGTTTTGCAGTCTGGGCATCCGTTTTCATGCCAGTGGCTTCCTTTCGGCTTTCACCACTGTCAGTCATTCGAGCCTGAGACTCCGGATGTCCGTCCCGCATCAAAGTATTTCCATTTATTGCTGTTTCCGTAACGTGTGCGATTTTTTACACAGACAGGGGTGTCGGCCCTGTGCTAAAACCCCCAACCTGGAGGACCAGGGTACCAGCCTTTGTCTGACCCCTACCCACGCAGACCAGTCCAGCATGGTTGAACCTACCAGGAGTAAAACTCCCACTGGCATTGCTCTGGGGATTGTCAGGGTACACAAGCTGCCATACCGCTACAAGGTATAGGTACCATTGATGGCAGACCATTCTCATGTGTTGGTTTTATTATTGCTGTTACATTCTTAGTAATTAGTTATAGTTAGTTTTCTAGTTGTGATTGGAGGTGAGAGTGTTGCAAGGAGATAAGTGTTCACGGCGCTGACACGTGCATCAAGTGAACACTTTTTGTGATACGAGAAGTAAGACACAATTTAATTATAAATAACTAACGGGAATTACAGTGCACATATGTCGCCAATTACTAAACACAACATAGTGATTAACAACCGTGACACATTGTAAATAAAACATTGCTCTGGACAAGAAGAAAAGAACAAATAAACCATCATAAATACAAGACTAATGACAATGGTTATAACGAACACACACACACAAATGAGAATACCACTACGAAAATAAAAATGATGAGTTGTATGGAGAAAATGTTATGAATCCTCCATAATAAATGGACCACGTGACTGGTATGACTGATTACACAAGTAACTTGACTTGTCCCACAACACCTGCTCATTAAGGCCCCACCGACCAAGGCTGGGCACACTTTAGCATGGACAAATCTGCTTCTGCTGTTCCAACGAGACTGTGATCTACCAAATACAATTTGTCATTGTAGGTAGCCTTACAGCTTTTCAACAGTTAAAGACAAATTAAATCCTCACGCAAATTAAAATTTAAAACAAAACAATGGCCGTAGACACGTTTTTCTAGGATAATTTGTAACATCACGTGACAGGAAGACGTGACCTAATTTTGTTGAAAGTCTATGTTGCTTGGGAAGCATAAGGGTGATAAATAAATAATGAATGTTCAAGAGATTGTTGTAGAGAACGTTTTAATGCTGACGTCACATTGTGTCACCCAAAACTTTGAGCTGTCAGTATTAGAATGAGGTGACCTCCTATTGGACTTCAGTAGTGTCAGAACACATATGTGTTCACAACTTTATTATATTCATCGTGTGTAACATTTATTTAAAAGTTGACACAAGCAGAATATAACGAATATTTAGCAATAAACAGATTGACAAAATTTAGTAATGTATTTTATTTTTTACTTAAACGAAATTGATGTTTGAAAATATGTAATGTGAAGAACATGAACATGGAATTTATTTATTAGTATAATTATTTCCATTGTCACAAAGCACTACACTTATAGCAGTGGAGAAAAATGTGAGATATTTATAAACTGTACTGGTATTTCGTCATGAATAGGTAAGTATCTCAATTATTTATTCATAAAGCTGTGTATCTATTAGAGCAGTGGCCGCAGACACATTTGTCTGTATTTGTAATACTGTATGTTCAAGAGATTGATGAAGTGTGTGGTTTAGCACTGACAACACTGTGTGGTGTTCAATGTTATTGAGTTGATCTTAGTAAAGTGGCATCAAGAGTTCATATCTCCGATATAACGTGTATTTAAAAAAACATATTATTCACAAAATTCTCATCATCATCACACCTTTCCGTTCCCCGTGGAACATGTAGCTGAAACAGTAGCTCTCCATCAATTTCTATTCTGGGTTGTCTGTTTCAGCTGTGCCCAAGTCATTCCAATTTCCTTAGCCTCCTCTTCCACTGTTCTTCTCCAAGTTCTCCTTGGCCTCCCAACTCTTCTTTTTACTTATGGGTTCCAGTCAAGGGCACCTCTGGCTATGCGTAATTGTTCTCTTCTGAGTGTAGGTCCTATCCACCCCCACCTTCTTACCATAATTTCCTTTTGTATTGGCTGTTGCCCGCATTGAAAAATATTCACAAAATACTAGTAGAAAACTGTAAATATTATAACAGCTACCAGACTTACTACCATACTATAACGTAGTATTTTTATAATTATAGAATTTTGTTGAGGAAGTTAAAAAAAAAAATTAAAATTACTTTGGCACTGCTCATTAACATAACGGTAGGAAAAATATCGAAAAACTATATCTACCTGTCAGTAGAAAAAGGTGTCAACTAGCTACCAACTGCTATGAAAAGACAAGAACACAGTTGCGAGTTAATATAATAATAAACTGAGTATGGATATATACTTTACGATTTTCTGTGTATCTTCCTATGTTTATAGTTATTGTTGATCAGAATCCAGATCATTACGCTCCGGGCAAACACAATAAGTCCCAGTCTCCATCAGCAAATTTTCAAAGGTATTGATGTTAATTGTACCTGTAGCGCGCTGGTTGTATACACGACAGGTGCATCCTCTCATACGTCCATCTCTTATAGTCTTACTTTTGATGCCAAGGTCCAACAATCTTAGTCTTGTCGATTTATTGATTGCAGTATCGTCTTCAGGTGATTATTATATGGCCGTAGAATCTTTCCCTTATTGATATCCAATGTTCCCACTATGGGGGCTCTCAAGGTACCTTCCTAATGTGAGCTATACATAAAGTTGACCACGAGCAAAGATTATGTCTAGTAGGTAAATACCTGCACGATCAAATGATAGTCCCTGTGTTTTGTCAGGACAAAAGCTAAAATCACAGGAAACTGAAGGCGTCTCAAGATGACAGAAAAGCTAGTATCGGTTGGCTCTAAAGTGATGCATTTTAATTACTGTATATGTTGATATTGTTTTGTATTTTTGAAAAGTTCAGCCCTCTATCTTTAGTATTAACAGACTGTAAAAGTTTTTAAAAAACATAAAAGGTATTTAGTTGCTCGTTTAGTATGATACAAAAACATCTAACTGACCATTTCTTGACGGGTTATTGTGGAGAAATCCGAATAAACTTGATTTTTCTCCTCTATATTATCATCAATATTTTCTTTTGTGTTCCTTGTGGAGCATAGAATTACCACTACAGCTGGTACCCTTGTAGGAAACCTTCACCAAACAGTCACGTGACTTTCATAGTGGTCAGTCTGTTGTAATTAGTACCACCTCATATTAGTCAACTTGTACGAATTGTCTGAGTATAACGTTCACTCAAGCACATTATTAGTACTGAGTGAATCGGAAACAAATTCCATGAAAAATATTCCTTGTACTGAGAACCAAACCTCATAGCCCCTCCGGCTACCAGGGTAGAACAGAATCCACTAGGTAAGAAAATGTGATTAAAAGATTTTCGAAGTGCGCTGTTTCGCGCCGATGAAACTTTTTAGTGTGCGCATCTGCGATTACTTAAGTATTTTTTGGTGTCAGTACTGTCATTGAAAGTGGCAGAGCATATAAGTGCTCCCTATTTTAACATGTGCATCATACTCATGTTATTTAAAGTTTGTTTCATTCTAAACACGACAAACAAAATAAATGTTTAACAATTAAACAAATGCACTTATAAATGAAAGAGAATATTTTAACCCTTATATAATTTTGTTATATGAATTGATAAAATTAAATAAGTCACGAAAATCTGTTATTTAATTTGATATTTTTTGTATAGTTAAATTGTTCCCCTTTGAAAGTAAATAGGATACATTCCCCTAACTATGTTATCTTTTTTTTATTATCTGCAACAGTAAGTTGTCTTTGGTAAGCTCGTATCCTACAGTTAACTATTTAGTGTTTTTCAATTGTACATACCAAACGTACTTGTATTAATAATACCAAAGACATTACAATTCTCTATCTATTTCACTACAGTTGATATATAATATGTACATGTACACAGACAATATTAACATAAAATTTACACTAAAAGACAGTAAACTTCACTGTTTAGAATTCTTCAAAAACATAAGTACGGCGCAGGATGAAAAATAATTACGGAGTTCTAAGTGTAATGATTTCACCTCTACATCTATTATTGCTAGTGTGTCGACGTGTCGTTAAAAGTGCAATTAAATGAAATGAAGCTCTATGTGTGGTTTTTGTTTCCTCTTGTGTCTAGCGATAGTGTGGTCTTCCTTAACTTCAACTGGTTTATGACTTTGTCAATGATGATTTGACGTATTGTGTCTAAAAATGCAATAAGTAATTATTTCTTTGATTGCTTATTGTTTCACTGTGTTGTTTTATTTGATATATCAGTGAAAGTCTCTCTTGTTCTACGGTTTTTGTTCGTTGTTGGTCGATTGTCTGCTTTATTTTTCTAGCCGTAGTTATATAACTGTAACCTCTGTTGTCGATTGTTGGAGTTGGTGTTTGATGTGTAGTTTCTGCTTACTTCACAGCGTATTGGTTCTCAACCTATCTATTGTCTTAGTTAATGGTGTCAACAGTCATTCTCATACCGTCAATACTTTGGTCTTATTGGTGTTTAGGTATAGATTCTGGGCCTAGCTGTGATTTTTGGTTGACAGAATTAGTTTTTCAAGTCCTTCTGGGTTGGTCGATAGTAGGATTGTGTCGTCAGCATATCTGATTTCCAGCATCTGGTTACCGTCGATGTTAAATGGGTCAAACTCTGTGTGTTCTTGGTCATCTCTTACGTTTCTCAAAACATTCTCGGCATAAATGTTAAACGTGTAAGGGGAAAGGGTACAACCTTGTCTTCTTTCTGTACTTCAAACCATTCTGAAGTTTCTCCTTCTATTCTTACGGATGCCTGTTGTTCTTGTTACAGCAGTGCGATGAGTTGTATGAGGTGGTATGGAAATCCCATATTTTACACAATAGTCCATAACTGCTGATGTTGTTTACAGTCGAAAGCTTAGGTGTAATCAATGAAACAAGTAAATAGGTCAACGTTGAATTCTCTACACTTTTTTATGATGATCCTCATATTGAATATATGGTCTTTGGTGCCTCTGCCTGGTCGAAAACCCTCCTGTATTTTGTTAATTTCTATTTCTAGCTTTTGTTGCATCCTTTCCATTTTGATATGTAATAGTATTTTGCTGGCATGGCTTAAAAGAGCTATAGTTCTGTAGTTTGTGCACAGTTTCAGGTTGCCCTTTTTTAGCAATGTTATGTACATTGATTTGTTCCATTCTTTGGGCCAAATTCCGCTTTGCCAGATCTTACAGCATAATGCATTGCATATATGAGCGCTGCCTTCTCCTCCTGCCTGTATCATTTCAGCTGTTATTTCATCACAACCAGGAGATTTTTCACTTTTCAAGTGTTTGATTGCGTTCCGGACTTCCTCTATTGTAGGTGCTGGTTCAAGTTCAGCTACATTCATGTTGTTGTTATCTGCCCCCTTGTTTATTTCCTTGTACATTTCTTGACAGTACTCCTTCCATCTGTTCAGAATATCTTACGTTCTGTTAGATTGTTACCCTTCTTTTCGTTTATTGCTCGAAGTGATGGTTTAAAGTTGCTTTTCTTCAATGTGCTTACTTCAGAAAACATATTTTTACTCAATCCCTGTTCGCGCATTCTTCTATTTTCCTGCAGATGTCGTTTATGAATTGTTGTTTGTCTTGTCTGACTTGCTTTTTAATCTGCGTTGTGTGTTCCTTGTATAATTCCTGATTCTCTGTGTTTTTTTGTTTGGACTTCATTTTCTTCTTCCTACCACAACTTCAGTGTTTCGTCTGAGATTTATTCTCGTCTCTTTATACTTCTTTTAGGAATGAACCTCTGTGCATTTGTAATGTAAACATCGCTGATGTTATAAACAAGTTCACCTGGTGTAATTTTCTCCTGTACTGCCATAAGAACGTCAAATTAGTTCTGAATATCGACACTGTACTCTTTTGGTATAGCGCTTGTGTCATAACGTATTACTTTGTCGCTTGTAACGACTTTTTTCAGTTTGATCTTGAATTTTGCAGCAAGAAATTCATGGTCGGAGTCACAGTCCGCTTCCGGGAGCGTCCTGATGGATGAGATACATGATCGCCACCTCTGCTGTATTAAGATGTAATCTATTTGGTTCTTGCTTTTTCCGTCCGGTGACGTCCATGTTTATAGTCTTCTAGGGTATTGCATGAACATAGTTTTTGTGATGACTAGATTGTTTTCTAGGCAGAATGTTGTCACGCGTTCTCCTCCCTCATTTCTTTGGCCAAATCCATAACTTCCTTTTACTCTTTTTTCATGTTCTAACATTTCGTTTCCAACTTTGGCATTAAAATCTCCCATTTTTATCTTAATATCTTGCTTATTTGCTTTCTCTAACGCGTGTTGCAGTTCGTTGTAAAACTCTTCAATGTCATTTTCTTCAGCAGCTGCTGTTGGCGCAAATGTTTGTATAATTGTGATGTTCTTTCTAGAACCGATGAAAAAAAAGACAACAAAAACACATTAAACAGAGGTTTGTGGGGAGTATGTCTTGAATAAGCTGCAAAAGAATTGACCACGTGAATGATATGACTGATTATTAAGGTGACTCACATAATTTGAAAACTGCTGTACTAGTAGTGATGAGTGTTGTCCGTTAATTGTTAGCCTGTTTTTTTTATATGATGTCGTGGTTGAGTTAGAGTGTAGAGTATTTGTCGAGTTGGACAATAGTATTGAAATCGACAAGGGATAGTGGACTGACAGAGTTATAGCTTACACATAGATAAAGTGTAATAGGAGGTGGACTTGAGACAAACCTGGAGAAGATTTATTAAAGTTATCACTCTCTCCAAGCCCTCAACTCACTTATACTGTCTAAGCACCTCCTGCTCTCACTCTTTTCTCTGGATCTAAATAGAGACTATAGTAAAGAGCTAAAAATGTAAATTATGGATGGAAGGGTTGTGAACAGCGCATTAATAAAATGTGTAAACTTTATTACAGCAGGAAAGCATGAAAATAATGCATGTCATCACAACAACATAAAATTACATCAATAATCAAAAATATGCAAAATACTATAACAACACACACACAACCAATCATAAAACCTGCAGAACACGGAGAAATAAATAAACCGAGGGACAGTCCGTACGCTTTCGTGGGACCAAATGTAATAGCTCCAATGTCTTTACGTAAATATATACTCCATGGGTGATGAAATTGACCTGTAAATCCAATGAAGGCGCTAACTTTGGGGACCCCTAATTGCGTGAGGGGGGAGGGGGGCTGGAACTCTGTATTTCTCTCCGGTTTACCAAATGAATAGGCTGAGTGTCAGTCTGTCCGCTTTCGTGGGACCAAATGAAATAGCTCCAATGTCTTTACGTAAATATATACTCCATGGGTGATGGAATTGACCTGTAAATCCAATGAAGGCGCTAAACGTTGGTGACCCCTAATTGCGTGAGGGGGCTGGAACTTTGTATTCTCTCCTGCTGACCAAATAAACAAACTGAGCGACAGCCTGTCCGCTTTCGTGGGACCAAAGGCTCGTTACACTACGTGAGCTTAACTTCCGTGGGAGGGAAATGGCGTTGACAAAAGAAGGGTTTTGGATCAGGTAGGGGGTTTGACGACTCGTGATTGCTAGCTGTATTCAGAATCCCTCTAGAACGAAGAGAATGCGACATTCTTCGCCTGACTGGAGACTTGACTCTAGCAATTCGGTATCCCTGAAACCCGAAAAATGACTAGAGATGGGCCTTAACATTTAGTTCTGTGTTAAAGTCTGCCTTATCTCATGATGGTCCATCTCGGGCCAGGAAAATATTCACGAGTGTTTTAGTCTATTACGACTAATTAGATTTATAGTTTACATACAACGCCACCGACGACACCTGCATGACCTGATTCTACAGATGTATCGGCGTAATGCGTAATAAAGAGTAAGACAAAGGTTATTCTAGAGACATCAGAAGTCAACAACCGCAAGAAAATTCCTTCAGGTAGAGAAATGCATAATATTATGAGAGCTCTAACTCGTCTAAGGGGCAAAACCCAGAGACTGACCGCGATTGTTATCTCCCCCTTGTTTCGAAGATGAAACGGTTACCCAGGCCTCAAAGGGTACCACCCGCTAGCAGAAATGTTTCTCTGGTCACACGAACACTAGGTGCGCTGATGTAACGTTATCTGACCGTTGAAGGCCAGAACATAAACAAAGCGCGGGGTGGGTCTGCGAAGGGGGAAATTGCAGGTAGAATATGAAAATACAAAATGTCAAGGAAACCCGAACATTAAAAAGTAATAACATATGGAACGGTATGGTAAAATAAATTAACAGTCACTGTGACATGTGACAGTTAAATATTTCAAGCCTTTTAGTTTACAAGTCCATTTCTTTTCTGTCTGACCTGTTCTCTTTTGTCCGCTACTGTGTAGTGAAGCAGATCGTTGATACACAAGGAATACACAAGGCTGATACGTCCTTTTCAGGACTACACGCAGTGGAGAAATTTACCAAACTTTTTAAGTTTTCAGATAAACTGTTACATTTTCTATCTATCTTTAGTATTAGCTTATTGCTGTTAATTTTAGATGAATAGGTAATAGATGTAAGCGCCACGTGGCACTTTCTTGTGTGAGATCTGCCAGCCATCCTGCTAGACATAATTTAAGTGGTTATTTCCTTTGTACGTTGATGTAAGTAAAAGATTATCTCAGTTAATATTAAGTGTTAGCGGATTTTTTAACTATCATCATCATCATGTGACGTATTTTTTCCAGAACGTTGTCTCCATTACAGCTGCTCTGAACGTATCACGATTCTGGGCAAGTCGACCTGCATCAGTCAAAGACAGGTTCAGACTCTGTGATGTCCTGGGTCCACCGTCGTCTAGGTCGACCCCTTTCCCTTTTTCCAGGGACCATGCCTTCCATCACTATTTTTTTCCAGACTATTATGTCTTTTTATATGCCCGAAAAATGTCAGCTTCCTTATTGCGATGGTATTTAGGAGCCAATGTTCCTGTGCGTTTAGTGAGTGCAGTACTTCTCTGTTGGTCTTTTTTCTGTCCAGGGTATTCTCAACATCCTTCTGTAGCATTTCATTTCGAATGATGTAACCTTATTTGTAACTGTTTTATTGAGTGTACAAGTCTCGCAGTCGTATGTTGCTACTGGGAATATACATGCTCTGATTAGTTGTAACTTTGTTTCTTTGCTTCTGCCTTACCACAGATTTTTCATCTGTATTAAATTATGTGAAGCAATTGCACGTCTTCTTTTAATTTCTACTGCACAGTCACCAGAGCTGTTGATGATTGATCCTAAGTATTCGAATTAATTAACTCTTTCCAGTTCTTCGTTATCAATTTTAATTTCTGGTTTAGTCTTTACTTTGTCTGTTGTCAATACTTTGGTCTTCTTAGAGTTTAGGTATAAATTCTGGGCCTCGCTGTGTGTTTTTTGTGGACAGAATTAATTTCTCAAGTCCTTCTGGGTTGGTCGATAGGAAGACTGTGTCGTCAGCATATCTGATTTCAGGGATCTGGTACTCGCCGATGTTAAATGAGACCAACTCTGTGTGCTCTTGGTCATCTCTTACGTTTCTCGTGATATTCTCGGCATAAATGTCAAACAAGTAAGGGGATAGAATACAGCCTTGTGTTACGCCTTTCTGTACTTAAAACCATTCTGATGTATCCCCTTCTATTCTTAGGCTGCCTGTTGTTTTTGGTACAGCAGTGCGATGAGTTGTATAAAAGGTGGTTTGGAAATCCCATATTTTCCATAATAGTCTATAACTGCTGATGTTGTACACAGTAAAAAGCTTTGGTGTAATCAATGAAACAAGTGTGTAGGTCAACGTTAATATCTCTTCGCGTTTCTATGATGTTCCTCATATTAAATATATGATCTCTAGTGCCTCTACCTGGTCGAAAACCCGCCTGTACTTCGTTTATTTCTGTTTCTAGCTTTTGTTGCATCCTTTTCATTTTGATATGTAATAGTATTTTGCTGGCATGGCTTATAAGAGCTATAGTTCTGTAGTCTGTGCATAGTTTCAGGTTGCACTTTTTTTGGGCAAAGTTATGAAAATTGATCTTTTCCATTTCTTGGGCCAAATTCCGCGTTGCCAGATCTTGCAGCATAATGCATGTTATATACAAGCGCTGCTTTCTCCTCCTGCCTGTATCATTTCAGCTGTTATTTCATCACAACCAGGAGATTTTTCACTTTTCAAGTGTTTGATTGCGTTCCGGACTTCCTCTATGCTAGGTTCTGGTTCACGTTCCGCTTCCTTCATGACGTTGTTATGTGCCGCTTTGTTTATTTCCATGTACATTTCTTGACAGTACTCCTTCCATCTGTTCATAATATCTTTACGTTCTGTTAGATTGTCGCCCCTCTTGTCGTTTATTGCTCGATGTGATGGTTTGAAGTTGCTGTTCTTCAATGTTCTTACTTCAGAAAACATATTCTTACTCAATCCCTTTTCGCGCATTTCCTATATTTTCCTGCAGATGTCGTTTATGTATTGTTGTTTGTCTTGTTTTGTCTTTTTAACTATAGCTTTAAATATTTGTATAATTTAGGAAGTGTAGTGCGGAAAATAACATAAAATAAAATAAACCAAATTCATCAAACTACTCAAGTTTTCAGATAAGCTGTTCAATTGTTTATCTATCTTTAGTATTAGCTTATTGTAGTTAGTTTTATGTGACAAGGTAATTGGTAGCTAGAAGTGTTATTATAATTTAGGAACTCTATTAAATACGTTTTATAGAAATAATAAAAAATAAGTTGCGAATCCTTTTCAGTTTGATTTAAGTATTAGCTTATTACATTTAATATCACGTAATTGGTGACTAGTTAAGTATCGCTTGGAATATTAATATAATTTAAAAAAAGAAGAAATTAAATAGATTCACTGTGGTGATTTTGGTGTTATGATGTTAAATATTAATATTATTTGTATACCAGGTGAGGTCCGGCTGTGTAGGTCCCTGAGTCTAATAGTTGATGGTTAAGTATTTTCAGGGGACCTAGCTGCTACCACCCTATGATCTCACCTGGTTCTATATTTTTACTTATTTGTTATGTGACTACGTCTAACTGTCTAGGGTAATGAGGGTGTAATGCAATGTAAGTCAAACTAATACAAATACACTTTAATTATATCACCTTAAATAGGATTGGGTCAATACAACAACCACAAACAGACTACCAATCAATAATATTAATTTAAGTAAGTCTTTGGTTGAATTTTAGGTAATAAGGTACATTACTATTTATTGTCCTGACCCTATTTTTTCTGGATCAAGAATGTAAATCAATTTTGAAATCAAGTAATTTATTTACAACAATCAAATAACACAATGGATCTTATGTCCATATATAATATATATATTATATAACAAAAGGGGAATCTAAGTATGTATTGTATCCTAATAAAAGGTAACACTAGTATTAAATGGAGGGTTGGGGTGTTTTCATCATACCCTCTCTTTTATTTTATTTTCAATATTTTCTTTCTTTCTTTTATTTTATGTGGAAAGGTTCAATATGGTTATATGGATAATAAAAGATAAGTCAGTTTATTTCAGTGGATGAACACTCTAGTGCCAAGACAGGCACTTAACTTTCAATCTGTAGATGACACAACTGGAGACTCTCAACAAGCTGTCCCTTATCCCACTGCCTGGGGTGGTTGTGATAGAGAGCGTGTATCAGCAAATATCTCATAAAATAGATGGCCAATCTTTTACACTGACGGTGATGGTTGGGGTAGAGAGCATGTACCAGCGAGACAACAACTTCTCTCACTAGGATCAGTCCACCAGTTGTCTGACACAATGTTAGTGTCAGTAAAAACCCTGAAATAAGAAGGTTATGGGTCCTTCTTTATAATACATCCATACTAACATTCCACAAATTATACAGGTACATTTCAAATAAAAGAAACGGGTCAGATCTATCTGACCAACCCATTACAACCATTCTCATCTGATGTAACAACTTTTACCAGTGTTCCTATTCTTCTCCCCCAATTGCTAAAACGCCTCTGACGCTTCAACAATGATCCTCCTCCATAGAATATGGTGGATTACTCTTTCCCCTGGTATCTAGGAAGTCTTTTAGTATTATACAACTCATATGAGTTCCCTTTTGCTTTTGAACAACCCCAAAGGCCCTGCCTAAGTCGGCTAGGGACCTATGTACTTACAGTTGTAAAACATTCCTAAGATAGCAGTATCTAACACAACAAATTTTTTTATAATAAATGTTAATAAATTCTTTTCTTACCACAATTCAATGAAATAACACAAGCAAACGTTGACTGGCATAAGAAATACACTGGTTTTAGTTCAATTCTGCCTCTGTCCAGACTACTGAGGTTATTTTACACAACCAGTACTGCTGATCTCAACGCAGCTGGCTTATACAAAGATTCTGATCAAATGGCCACATGCCTTCAAAGTTTTCATTAATATCAAATGGACTGGCCAATGAGCTCATGCGACTAACAATTTTGAATCGAAATTTAAAAAAAAACAAAATTCCAAACAACTATGTGTTAGTCTGCAAAAATATATTTAGTTTTGGGCCAACCAATAACCTCCTTCCCTTACTCCTATACTAACCAATCGGATTTGACTACCCTCTTCTGCCTCTTTTCAAAACGCGTCCCAAAAAATGTTATGGATAAAATGAGCAAGTCTGTCACACTGTCCGACCATATATTTTATTTTGATGATATCTTCGTTAATAATGGGGCGTTTGTGTAGATTGACATATATTATTGACCAGAAGACTGTTATCTATCAATATATATGATTTTTATGGCCCTATTCATCGTCGTTTGGATTTTCATATTTTCCACTGTTAACCGTCAATCTTATACTTTTCTATGAGTCCGCCATCTGTTCCCCTTCTCTATCGTTTTTATTCACAATAAAACAACTTTTCTGTGTTTCGTCAGAAAAATACACTACTAACAGGAAATGAGAGCTGTGTGTGTGTTTATACAATACCGTCTCCCTTATCTAAGTGGTTATACATTTTCAACTGCGTGACTATGGAACTAGGCAAGCATTGTGGTTTTGCGTCGTTTGTTTCAAATCTGCCAAAGGCAATACTGCTCGCGTTAGTTACAATTCGCGTTTCAAAACCCGACGCGTGACAATGGTAGCATTCCTTCTGTCTCTCCTTTCCCCTCCGTTTTCTTCTCTCACTCTGTTTTGGAATAAATTCCGCCTTGATTTTGTCAAAATGTTATATTTAATTTCAAGGACGAATTAGGAAAAGCTAGTACCATTCACTCTACGTTAAGGCCTGTCAAAACCGACACGATTGCGGGTGCGGGTGAAGAAGCTGATCGCAACTCCACTATTTTATCTCTACCCTATTTTGTCTTTATAAACAATAACATTTTATTTATTTGAGATAGGGGTAATCGCGGATCTTACCACATTAACCTACATTTTTGCCTAGCCGCTCCCATACTTATTTACGCTTCACAATGTGAATCTTGGTAATACAAGGTTGATTTGATAGGTCAGCGGAAAATACTTTTATCACTTCAGTCTAATCACCTTTGATGTAGACAGTAAAAGTGAAGGGATAGCGACTTTGACGTAATTCATGTCCGGCGCCAGCGACAAACAGGCAAGTGACCAATTGAGTTAGCGATATGTCTGTCTGAGAAAGCCGTCTGGCGGATGCACGAAAACAAATTTGATAATTAGATAATCGCTTCCGCTGGGCTATTTATGTATCAATATTACAGATAACCTATCAGAGGAGACAATATGGGCAGAAGGTATTAACACGAAATGAGTTCACAGATGTGTTTCTGAGTTTGCACAAAGGTGCAATTGGGAGTATTACGGACATATCTGAAAGAGGTCATGCTTTTAAATTTTCAAATATGTTAAAACAAGTGGGGCTACTAATGATCTAACACCTCGACCTACATAGCTCTAAAGAGCTTACCACTGGCTTAATTTGTGAGCCGGAATAGACTTTGACTTTCATTGGCAAGTTGGTCTAAACGTACGAAATCCGACTTTACCTGAGAAAATGAAATATATTCTAGCGAAATCAGAGACACAGATCAGAATGCATCACCAAGTCAAGCTAGCAATTCACCACAGTCAGAGTGAAGGATCGGACACTGGATTCCAAAATTATAAGTGACAGATCAGACTTTTTGGGCAACTTTGAAACTTAACCATGTAAACCCGCACTTTTAAACACAAAGACTGGAAACTTAAGGAATCAGAACACAAGTCATAAGAGAAATTCGAAATTAACCCAAGACCAAGTGATTCGAAGCATCGTATCAACGTGCTGTGTCCATTCTAGTTGTCATTAGACTGTAGATCCCATTTCGGTTCGTGGTACGAGGCTGCAAGACTAACGTTTCGACGCCACTAGTTGTGAGTCAAAAGCACAGATTAAACACTAACCGTCTACATCGGACGACTTGTGAGGAGAAATGTTCTCATCACAAAAGAATTGGCGAAACCACAGCTGCAGGACTCGCTTAGATCAGCTAAGTTCTTATTAAAGGAAACAGTAAAAGGACAATTTAAAAAAAATAAATCTGCATCCCAAGTCTCAGTGTAGACACGTTTTAAAGACATCTAAAATTTGCCATAAGTCCATCGTTTTTTTACCTGTTAAAACTAATTGATTATTAAATGTGTTGCATGTTATTTTAAAACAAAACAATCATTGGTTATTCAGTTAATATAGGTATGAAAGCAAACCTATGAGCAAGACTCGTTAATATATATTCATCTAAACATATACTGACATCTAGATAGCAAATACTTATAAAAGAATTTCGCTAGATCTGCACCAGCTAAAACGGGCTAAAAACCTTGCTTAATTCTTCACAAAAGGCGACGGATCAGATATAAGTTAATAATGCTCTGCTCTATGCATCATTGTTCTTGACTTCTGAAAGCATCTTGTGAAAGCTCTCTTAAGATAGAATCATCATTATCCTTCTATATCAAACTCTGCCAAGAGTAATCTAGTTCGAAGGTAGACACCTTTGAAAACTCATTCGTGACAACCTGAATACACGCACCACAGTTTATCATACACTGAGGTAGGTGGAGATATGTGGAACATAAGTAGACATATGTAGAGATATGTAGGGCATAAGTAGAAGTTTGTGGAGACTTGTAGGACATTAGTAGACATATGTGGAGACGTGTAGGACTTAAGTAGATGTTTGTGGAGACATGTAGGACATAAGTAGACATATGTGGAGACGTGTAGGACCTAAGTAGAAGTTTGTGGAGACATGTAGGACATAAGTAGACATATGTGGAGATGTGTAGGACTTAAGTAGTAGTTTGTGGAGACTTGTAGGACATAAGTAGAAGTTTGTGGAGACATGCAGGGCATATGCAGAAGTTTGCAGAGACATGTAGGACTTAAGTAGAAGTTTGTGGAGACTTGTAGGACATTAGTAGACATATGTGGAGACGTGTAGGACTTAAGTAGATGTATGTGGAGACATGTAGGGCATAAGTAGAAATTCGTGGAAACATGTAGGACTTAAGTAGACATATGTGGAGACATGTAGGACAAGTAGAAATTTGTGGAGACATGTAGGGCATATGTAGAAATATGTGGAGACATGTAGGACATAAGTAGTAGTATGTGGACACATGTAATGCATAAGTTCAAAAATGTGGAGACATGTATGGCATAAGTAGAAATATGTGGAGACTTGTAGGGTGTACGTGTGGCGACAGGCGAAACATAATTAGAAATTATTATTGTTAGAAAGAATTGACATCATTGCACTCCGGGCAAACCCATAGGGGCTGAGTCTCCATCATCACATATTGAAGAGTATGAATACTGACTGTTCCTGTAGATCGCTGGTTGTAAACGCGACAGTTGCATCCTCTCATAATCCATCTCTACTAGCCTTACGTTTGATGATACATTCCAGCAGTCTTAACCTTGATGATTTATCTATTGCAGTGTCATTCTATAGAAGTTGATCATTAATTGTTCTCAGTATATCTCCTTTATCCATTTATTGTGTCCCCACTATGGGCGCTCTTGAAGCTAGTCTATCAGCTCTGTCATTACCACACACCCCAGCATGACCAGGACAGTATATCCACACCAGCACTTGTAGACTGTACGCTTCTATGAATGTTTTCCATTCATGCCGCAACCAACCACTTCAAACCATCCGAAGCATGGCCTGAGAGTCTGACACAATGATAGCCTTTGTTAATGAAGTTTCAGTCATCCACCTTAAGGCAGCAGTAACAGCCTCGACCTCCATTCTCATGTTGTAAGTTGTTATCTTGTAAGCCCCGCTATGTTCGGAGACGATTCTGCCCTGTACCCGAGCAGGGAAGCGACAACCAGATTTGTCACCGCGGATCACTGACCTATCTGTATACACAATGGCATCTTTATCCCCGGAATGATCTTGTATCAGTTTATAAATTTCCAGTTCTGCTTTTCCATTCCCCCAATTTCTACACTCTCTGCAAAGGCTGATGATGACTTGCTGGTAGTTAATCCAGTTCTCATCTGACATACTCCACTCTTCCCCCTTTAATATATTGTCAACTGTGGTCACCTGCTTGATCGTTGTCTCTGCCTGTACCATCCATCACATCCCTCTCTATATTCTTGCTCTCTTAATGTCAGCTATGTTACCATGCAGAGGGTGCTGTTTGTCGGTGGATATTCGCATTAGGCTTTTGCTTGGGCCGTCGCATATCTGGATTTAATCCAGAGCACTCCAAGCATGTACATCATCGTCACAATGGGGGCGCCTTGCGTACAGCCCAAGACTATGCGCATCCCTTAATTCTGAATGCGTTCTAGTCATTCGCATTGTATTACTGACAGCGTGGGTATTCCCAGCCCATACTCAATGACCGATATGACTAGCTGTTGATAAAGAAGAAATAGTAATCTCTGCTCCAGACGCGCCGCGGCCATTATTTTCAGGGCCGCTAGACCTCTCCTGCATTTCTGTGTGATTTGCTCAACATGGTACTTATACGAAAGCCAAGGTATTACAGTTTTTTTTTTGGCTTTCAATTTTCTGTTAATTGACAGTAATATCTGGGAAGTTTTCTTTCACAGTGTTGTTCAAGAAGCACCACATCACACAGACCTTGTTGGGATTGACTTTGGAGCCAGTTTCCTCGCACCATGTAGAGACCTCCTGTAGAGTCCCATGTATTCTATTAACCATTTCTTGTCGGTCAGAGCCAGTTCTGTAGATGAGTAAATCATCAACAAATGTCAGTGGCTGAATAGTGGCTACTTTTGCTGTATAGATATTAAACAGCACCGGTGATAGTGAAGAAACATGTGGTAGTCCCGTTCAAATAACCATTGGATCTGATGTCCATGTTCCTAAGCGAAATACCACTGACCTCTCAGTTAAGGCAGCTGCTTTCCATCTTGTAAGCCAAGGGTTAA
>JAMPIV010015929.1:32500-78530 GCA_024509875.1 Oreohelix idahoensis
TAACTGTTTGGATGTCAGTATATTTTTCATGTTGTTGAATGTAGCTTTGATGTTTATACTTTCTAAAAGTTCGATAACTGTCTCTTGTTTTATTTTGTTCAATGTTTTAGTTCCCGCGTAGTTCCCTGGGGTGTCTGAAGAGATAAAGAAGAATAGGCCTACCACAACTTCATGCATGTCGTACAAGGCGATTAATGTGAGCTGGTGCTTGTGACTGGGAACCACATTATGTAAAACAATTAGGTACAGCAACCACTGATGTTAGATTATTTAAATGATTAGTGCAGGCTTACCTGTACAGGGAACCACATTATGTAAAACAATTAGGTACAGCGACCACTGATGTCAGATTATTTAAATGATTAGTGCAGGCCTACCTGTACAGGGAACCACATTATGTAAAACATTTAGGCACAGCAACCACTGATGTAAGATTATTTAAATGATTAGTGCAGGCTTACCTGTACAGGGAACCACATTATGTAAAACATTTAGGTACAGCAACCACTGATGTAAGATTATTTAAATGATTAGTGCAGGCTTACCCGTACAGGGAACAAGTTGCAGTGGTGGTTACGTGCTCCGTAAAGATTACACAAGAATTTGATGACAATGATGACACGTTTTAGTACAGTCTACAGAGCACAAGTAAAGATAACACAAGAATATGATGACAATGATGACATGTTTTAGTACAGTCTACACAGCACAAGTACAGATTACACAGGAATATGATGACATTGATGAAATGTTTTAGTACAGTCTACACAGCACAAGTACAGATTACACAGGAATATGATGACATTGATGAAATGTTTTAGTACAGTCTACACAGCACAAGTACAGATTACACAGGAATATGATGACATTGATAAAAGATGATAGGAAACTCTTTACAGAGCGATACAACAGGAAGCAATCTGATCATCAGAAGTAGTCCCCCCATCCGACAAGTGTTTCGGTCCAATTACTCCTTTACACTCTAAGGGGGGCGGGCCCACTTGGGTCATGACTCCCAAGCGTCTCAGCTTCCTGTTGTCTTGTATCGAAAATGAACCCATTTCACTTACGGCAGCAACTTTAATCCACAACGCCAGCCGTGGGGGCAATTGTGAAAGTAACAAAGAGAAGACAAATTATTCCGTTCGTTCCGTCGCCCCTCACAACCAAGGACACACACTGAGACACGAGTGCGCAGCCGACGAGCCTTAGCCACTGCGCGCCGCAAGCCACTGAAATTCTGTACCTGACACACTCCCTATAGTATACATCGCCTGTTGCCCCAGAGTCGCAGCCCTTTTACTAGTACACCAGAAAAACTCAGCGCTGTGGACTTAGAAAAATTTTGGTGTTTTGTACCGCAGCGTTTATTGTCACGATTTCCATTGCCCATTGCGGTTGTTCCACAGCCAGCCTGATGCCTTTTCGGCACAGTCTACACAGCACAAGTAAAGATATCTTTCTACTATAATATATATGGTATTGTTTGTAACTTTACCTTCCACAGATCTAGATAGTTCTTGATCAGTTTTGGGTTTTATTTAGTTTATTTTTTGGTTTTTTTAACTCTTTTCATAATAATTCTCAACAATAGTGTGATCACTTGATTCATGAGACTCATTGTGTAGCTTTCATGACATTCAGTGGCTTCTGGTTTGTTTGGAAAAACTTTAGATCCTCAGGTATGTGACCACTGTAAAAATGTCATTTAACACATTTGTTACGCTATTCAACAGTTTTGTTATCACGTGTATTTTAATTCTGCTACATGATCCATTTCCTCTACTGTTGTGAGGTTAAGGCACTTTGCCTTTCTTCATTTGGCGCAAATTGACCTCAACTTCTACTACAAGTATTAGTGGTCCTTCACAGTTGTTTAGGAGTTTCTACTCTGATGTGTCATCTTCATAGAATATGACTGACAAAATTTGCAAAAATCAGATACATGTAGTTCTTTGTTTGCTAGATGCATGCGTGTCTGAGACACTTGCGTAAACATAAATCGAGTAAATGGAACAGGATTTTCTTTTTCAAATACATGTAAAGTCGGAAGGATGAGCTCCACCAGTGTTGTACATGACAATAAAAAGAAATGCATATAATAATACACAGTTCAATTATTACATACCTCTCATAGTATGTACATGTACAGAGATTAACTTTGTTAAATTATTCAGCATCGACTTTCCCATCCTTTTCATTATGTTATTGCTCATGTAGGCGCAAGTAGCAGCACATAATTGGGTGCTGAATGTAATACTATGCTTGATTATTTCCTTGTTATCTCTACTGGTGCATAAAGTGTTTTCACGTAAATGCAATGAACTCCATTCATGAAAGTTGACAGACCACTTTCATGGCGCTTGATCACGTGCCAGTTTTTGATCTTATCTTATGGAATTTCTGGCACGTTTTCCAGCACTGCTAGTGGGACGAAATTGGTTACGACAGGAAGCCGTAAGGAATTTGATGTATTTCCTCGTAGGTGACCAAGGACATAAGTCTAGTTAAGGAGGGATAGACAGGACAGGAAGACGTTAGTAATTTGAAGTATTTCCTCAGAGGAGACCACGGACATAAGTCTAGTTAAGAAGGGATAGACAGGACAGGAAGACGTTAGTAATTTGAAGTATTTCCTCCGAGGAGACCAAGGACATAAGTCTAGTTAAGAAGGGATAGACAGAACAGGAAGACATAAGAAATTTGAAGTATTTCCGCGTAGGAGACCAAGGACATAAGTCTAGTTAAGAAGGGATAGACAGGACAGGATAACGTAAGGAATTTGAAGTATTTCCTCTTAGGTGACCACGGACTTAAGTCTAGTTAAGGAGGGATAGACAGGACGGGAAGACGTAAGTAATTTGAAGTATTTCCTCGTAGAAGACCAAGGACATAAGTCTAGTTAAGGAGGGATAGTCAGGACAGGAAGACGTTAGAAATTTGAAGTATTTCCTCGTAGGAGACCAAGGACATAAGTCTAGTTAAGGAGGGATAGACTGGACAGGAAGACGTAAGTAATTTGAAGTATTTCCTCGTAGGAGACCAAGGACATAAGTCTAGTTATGAAGGGATAGACAGGACAGGAAGACGTTAGAAATTTGAAGTATTTCCTCGTAGGTGACCACGGACATAAGTCTAGTTAAGGAGGGATAGACAGGCCAGGAAGACGTAAGGAATTTGAAGTATTTCCTCGTATGAGACCAAGGAGGATAGACAGGACAGGAAGACGTAAGTAATTTGAAGTATTTCCGCGTAGGAGACCAAGGACATAAGTCTAGTTAAGAAGGTATAGATAGGACAGGAAGACGTAAGGAATTTGAAGTATTTCCTCTTAGGTGACCACGGACATAAGTCTAGTTAAGGAGGGATAGACAGGACAGGAAGACGTAAGTAATTTGAAGTATTTCCTCGTAGGAGACCAAGGACATAAGTCTAGTTAAGGAGGGATAGACAGGACAGGAAGACGTAAGTAATTTGAAGTATTTCTTCGTAGGAGACCAATGACATAAGTCTAGTTACGAAGGGATAGACAGGACAGGAAGACGTAAGTAATTTGAAGTATTTCCGCGTAGGAGACCAAGGACATAAGTCTAGTTAAGAAGGTATAGACAGGACAGGAAGACGTAAGGAATTTGAAGTATTTCCTCTTAGGTGACCACGGACATAAGTCTAGTTAAGGAGGGATAGACAGGACAGGAAGACGTAAGGAATTTGAAGTATTTCCTCGTAGGATACCAAGGTGCCGTGAGAAATTCTAATCCACATATATAAATTATCAGGTAAATGTAAAGCCTAACACATAAATTTAATAAAAGGAAAGAAGAATGGTAAAGAACAGTGCTGTCACAATGACTGTACTCGAAATCCCCCTTGTTTTCTAATTCGTCTGCAAATTATAACGTTTCACGTTGATCGTAAAAGCCTTCTGCAGCATACACGCGTTTCCACAACACAATAAAAATAAAACGTGTACTCCCTTTCTAAGAAAAACCTTGAGATACGCAAGCTGACCTATATTTAATATTCCATTCATGTCATTTTATACACTAAGTTACCATAAACGAAAGACAGATGAAATTAGGATAGAGAGAAGGGAGGGCTGAAAGCAGGAACGCATGCAACACTAAACACGCGTCTCGCTATACAATTACTACCATCACGCGTGTAAGGCCACTAGCACTAACTTTTTTCAAATCGACAGTGATAAAAAACACTACCCATACGAGAGTTAGGTTTTAAAACTTACAAAACGCTTATTAGGAAACATGACATTCTACTGTTTTATGTCTAAAATCCTGACATTAGTCTGACAGTACAGCAGGACAGGTGGCGGTTCTAAACATAAAAAATAAAAAAACAACTACACGACTATCCTAGAAAATACATATTTTGAACGCAGCCCCTTAGCCCCATTAAATTTGTATATTTGGGTTCCTTAGGACTTGCTGACAAAGAATATGTTAAACGTTACGCAAATAGTCTAGGAATTAACAAATTATAGCCAAAAGAAATAGTGAGGGTGTCAGACAACCCCAAAATCAGAATCGCTCAGTGGCAGATTTTAAAACCACCATTGTACGGGAAATAGGTCCCCATGTTAAATCCTATTTGATTGGAGCGCAATAAATGTAAGGCTAAACACGATTAGTCGGGCTATAAATACTATCTTTTGTTGTTAGGGGAGACGGAAGGAAGGGTACTTTTTTTCAAACGCTTGTGTAAACATGGCTCGATTGGTTAGACCCGCCAATATAGTCAATTGGGAGCGTCAGGTCAGCACCACATTTTCAAATAAACTTTCTAAAGCAACAGTGCGTTGAGAATCAGCTTATATTTTTCTAAATAAAAACCTGAGACAGTGGCAGGTCGGATTTTGTGCCTATTCATTGCCAGTCAACGTAATTCTGTATTATTTCCATGAATTGTGGTAAGCTTGAAATATTTGATATCTTTTTAATGAATATTGAATGTAAATTAATAATTTATGTCTGTATATGTGTGTGGTTCAGTAGCGAACATGAGGCAAAGCCTATATAGTGCTCCAACCTGACAGAAGGTGTCGGAGGAAAGAAAAACTACATGGAATTGCCAAACAGTACACTGACACCTATCTTATTGACTAGAAGGAACTAATGCTGGAATTGCAGAGGCGTAGTAACCATTAGGGAGGAGTATACTGGTGTCAATTGTTTCAGATGAAGATAGCAGTTGGCCTACCGCTCTGAACTCAGTGTTTGTTATGTATTGTGTTCTGTCTGGAAATAGATTATAAATTAGTTATGAAGTAGGAGGTACAACCTTCTTGTTTCAGGGACTGTGGTCCTAAAGTTATTGAGCAGCACCTGGTCTGAGCTTTGCTGAATCTGGAGGCTGACAGCATAATCCTGGATCCAGATAGCGACTAGTGAGGTGTCTCCAGAACACAGAGGAGCAATCGAGCAGAGGAGTCTTTTCCTGCCACCATCACGAAAGTTAAGCCTCTGTGGCCAGTGGAGCTCAACATTATGTGTCCACTCAAAAATGGACATTTTAGTAAAAAAGAGGACAATACCTTGTTTAAATTGACAGGAACTGTGATCTTTTCCCCCCATACTATTTCCCAGATAAACAAACACTTGAAGTCATGATGCCAAATAACAACATAGCTTGAAAAACAAAAACAGTATTACCTCATAGTACTACTACACAACTGACACACATAGGATAATATTACTAAAATATGTCACTACAAGGTTCATATTTATAAATTATGTATATATAAATTGTGATTACAATTGATTGTGATTCCTGGTTCACTCTCTAGTTGAATCATTATATATATTAATGAAAGTAATTAATACATAAATATTTGAAAATTTACCAGTGACTCATTTAAGATAGTCTTATAGAATGTTAAATGTGTGTGAGTGTCACAGTGTTGTCAAGTGTGGTGGAATAAATTAAATTGTTTATCTGTCTGTTGTGGTTCTGACTTACACTGCATCATTTACATAACCCTAGACATTTAACGTAGTCATCACTATATTCCAGAATAATTCTGACTGAGGTATAATGTGGTAGCAAGTAAGGTTATCTGTAAAACACTACACCTACTAGATACAGATACCTTCACAGCTGATCTCAGTCAGTACACTAAGTCCCCTATAAATATTTATAACATCCCACTTTACCACACAAGGACATAAGTCTAGTTGACGCGGGATAGACAGAACCAGGGGGGGGGAGCATTAGAATGAGACTACGGCAACTGAAGGGCTCACACAGACATGTAAAGTGTACATAGCATGACAGGACACAGAGCAGGTCCTATGTAGACGAAAAAATGGGATGCATTAAAATGGATAGCAAGAAGTCTAACATGAGTTGGTATAGACGGGGTAAAAAAAAGGGATGTGCAGAAATGATGCGCATAGGAAGGGTCAAAACAGACAAGAAAAGTTAGGCACGCTTCTCAGCGAGCAGCCAGAGGCGCGAGAGAGGTCGGGACAGAACTACCAGAAAGAAAGAGAGCAGCCATGTTGAAGTCGATCATAATTTAGAGGAGAATTTGTGTCGTTTTTTAGATATCCAGGACCGGTTTGTGTAGACATAAGCCTTAACATATAGATAGATTGATGAGTCCCGACAAGGCACAAGAAGGAAAGAGCGGTTAAGCTCTATTCTGAAAAGGGGTACGTAGACTCTACGTCGTAGAGTGAATTAGTTATAACAATTCGATGGCTTGGATATTTGTGCCAAGATAGCGGCCACATAGAGTCAGGAAAAGTAACATACCCCGGAGTTGTCCGGTAACTATCTTAATAACCCGAACCTTAACCAGTAGTAATAACCATAACATGAGAACTATAAGAAGGAAGCAAAAGACATAGGCAGTAGTAACACCCAAAGTGACAATAGACACAAGACAGTGCAATTCTGAAAACATGGTTGTACAGGAGCTAATATATTGTTGAAGAGGGAAGAGTCGGCTAGACCAATATTGTTGGAGGTCCCGCCGACGGCATTGTTCTACAAAGTATAAATAAACATGTGTTCTAGTTGAAGGCGGCGTTCCTATTTTGTATGAGTTGCTACGTAGTATTATGTTGTCACTCAATATGTGTTGTGTAAACAGTCAACAACCGTAAAGTCAATCACCAGCGCTTGAGGCAAAAGATCCTGGGTAAGCAAAGGCTGTGGGCAGTAACAAGCGCTGCCATAAAGGACAGCGGCCGTATGGCTTACTGTTTTTCCAATTGCCAATTAATTTGTATCTTGCACTCAGAACCTACTATTTGTTCCTTTATCCTTGAAGGCCAGGCATCCAATCTCACTACCCAGGGGAGAGTATGACATGATTAGGACCTAGTTCTGAAAAAAACTCCATGAAAATTATTCTTTGTACTGGAAACTGAACCATGTGCTTTTATAAGCATAGGCGGACGCCGTACCACTTATTCACTCCAGCCCCACGGGTAGAAAAGGAAAGACTAAGTAGAAAAATAAGTTTAAAAGATTTCCGTAGTTAGGTTTTTTTTTTTTTTGAATATTCCTTCTGGCCCTTAAAGTAAGGTTTATTAACGTGATTGTGTAAAATGTGTTTGATCTCGGCCCTGGCTTAGATCTGCACCAACACAATTGATCTTAGCCAAAAGGCCGAGAAGAGATATATAAAAGAATTATTGCACGATGAAACATCGATTTTTTTTTTAAATGCTCGCATGAGGCGCATTTTTTTAGCTCGCATGAGTCGCAGGGAACGATCTTAGCCAAAACGCCGAGAGGCGATATATACAAGAATTATTACACGATGAAACATCTCGGTGTGCACATCTGCGACTAGAAATAACTTCATTACAGTATCCTTGAAAGTGGCAGAGCTATGATAGGAAACTCTTTACAGAGCGATACAACAGGAAGCAATCTGATCATCAGAAGTAGTCCCCCCGTCCGACAAGTGTTTCGGCCCCATATACTCCTTTACACTCTAAGGGGGGCGGGCCCACTTGGGTCATGACTCCCAAGCGTCTCAGCTTCCTGTTGTCTTGTATCGAAAATGAACCCATTTCACTTACGGTAGCAACTTTAAAATCCACAACTCCGCCAGCCGTGGAGGCAATTGTGAAAGTAACAAAGAGAAGACAAATTATTCCGTTCGTTCCGTCGCACACACTGAGACACCATCGCGAGGCCAACGAGTCTAGCCACTGCGCGTTCCCCACTGGACTTTTTATACTGACACCCCTTATAGTATACACCGCCTTTCGCCCCTGAGTCACAGCCCGTTTACTAGTACACCACAAAACGCAGCGTATTGTGGACTTAGAAAAATTCCTGGTGTTTTGTGTACCGCAGCGTTTATTGTCGCGATCCCCACTGCCCATTGCGGTTGTTCCACAGCCAGCCTGATGCCTTTTCGGCAGTTTCACTAAGCCTCTTCAGTGCCCTTGTTCTTGACTGTCCCCTCAGGCCCAACAGTTTCAATAGATCACACACTGATGCAGCCACAAGCCCTCTTGCGCCCACTTCAACAGCCATGACCCTTGCAGTGAACCCATCATGTCTCAGATCCGCGGCCAGATCCCTATACTTTGCCGCTTTGAACGAATGTTGCTCGTCTAATCTGGATTCAAATGGCAGGGTCAGTTCAATCAGTATGACCTGAAGCGTTGCTGAAAAATGAAGCACTATATCCGGCCGTCTCCGCGATTTTCTGATACTCTCTGGATATGCCCCTAGTCCAGGTAGGTCTACCGCCATCTCCCAATAGTTTGCACAGTCAAGAAGAGATGGTAAACTGCTACCAGGTTTACTCGGTTTGGGGTGTGTTGACTTTCCTGCCCTCAGAAAGTATGTATTTGCGGTGCTCGGCCTGGGTTTGCTATTCGCCTTTATCCTTGCCAGATCTATTGTCGCAGCAAGCTCATTTAGCACTTTGTTATGGCGCCAAGTGTATCGCCCTTGCCCTAATGACACCTTACACGCTGAGAGCACGTGTTCAAGTGTCTGCCTCCCCTGGCACAGGGGGAACTGCTCATCATCCGACTTTCCCCATTTCACAAGGTTGGTGGCCGACGACAGCAGGTCATACAGTGATCTGACAACGAAGCTGAGCTTAAGAGGTGCCATATGCCATATATCATTCCACGTCAAGGACCTCTGCAGGGCTCCTTCCCATGTAGTCCATTGGCCTTGTTGGACCTGCTGCACTGCTTTTTGCAACCTCTTATCATTCTCAGCTCCTCGTATCTCCTGAACTACCATGTCTCTTCGCTCCCTGCTTGATGCCTTGGATCACCAGCGGATGTCTCCATAACCAAATCACTGTCTATTCGTTTGTGTGTATCCGATTACCTCCCTCAGTTTGAGTGACTCTTGAGCAGCATCAACATCTTTTTCCACTCTCCACTTCCTTCCCGTTTTCAGTGTGGGCTGAATGGACTTAACCACGTCATCAGCTGACTCGCGTAGCATCATTGCAAGGATCGCCTTTCCAACTTTGTACTCTTCAACAACTGACTTGAAAGGAAGCTGAAGTTTTGACTGTTTGCGGTCAGTGCTACATCTGACAGACCTGGTGGTACCTCTAGCCATTTTCTCATGAACTTGTTGACCTTCTGCTCTATGGCTTCCACTGTACTTGTGCTTATTTCACATATAAGCAGTGGCCACAGCAACTTCGGTATCAACATGAACTGGAGGCACCACAGTTTGAACTTTCCCAGGAGTCTGCTTTGGTCTATGATCTGTAGCCCTCTTTCTGCCATTTCTATTGTCTGTTGCGCTGCCTTTGAGTCTTTTAATGAGGCATCGTACACCCTGCCAAGACTTTTAACAGGTTCTTCAATGACAGTAGGGATTCTTTGGTTGGAATCCGTAAATATGACCTCTGCTATCTTCCCTTTCCTGACTGATAGGCTTCTCGACTTCTTGGGTTTGAAGCTCATTCTGTTCCAGCTGACTAGTTCATCCAAGCGTGCTAACATCCTCCGGGCCTGATGTTCATCTGATGTCAGAATTGTTGTGTCATCCATGAATGCTTTGAGCGGTGGCATGAGACACATTCCATCGAGCTTTGGGCATATAGCCATTCCTTCAGCCGCATTGAGGATTACCTGCATAGCCATCACGAATAGTATCGGAGAGATGGTGCATCCCATCGCAATTCCAACTTCAAGGCCAATCCACTTCGTTGTGTACTCTCTGGTTGAAAATCTGACAGCAAACCCTGCGAAATACAGCTTCAGCATTGCTGCAATCTCTTGTGGAACATGATACATTTCTAGGGCCTACCACAACATCCGGTGTGGAACGGATCCATAAGCATTCGCTAGATACAACCAGATTACATGGAGGTTTTTTCTGTCAGACTTTGCCTTTTGGATTGCTTCCCAGATCATTGTGGCATGCTCTAGACATCCTGGTGTACCTGGGATACCTCCTTTCTGAATGGTAGTGTCAATGTACCCATTTGCCAGGAGGTATGTAGTGAGTCTTTTTGCCATCACTGAGAAGAATATCTTCCCTTCCACATTGAGTAGTGAGATTGGCCTGAACTGACTGATGTCAGTGGAATTTTGCTCCTTCGGGATGTAGACTCCGTTCGCCTTTCTCCATTCCTTGCTTACAAGCTGGGTTTTCCACGCATTCTTCAGTAAACGGAGCAGTCGTTTGAGCACCACAGGGCATCTCTTATACACCACATATGGAACACCATTAGGACCTGGAGCTGACTTGCACCGAGCTTTCTGGACAATGCTTTTTACCTCTTGCACCTTTGGGGGCTTGGTGTTAAATTCAGCTTCTGGCTTACTCGGCCATTTAAGGCATGCTGCTGAGCGGCTCATATTTGCGACCATCTGAATATGGCATTCTAAGGTGTTCTTTCAGGTCTTCTTTCCTGATGTTTAGCGTACCCGACCGTGGCTGCTCAAACAGTTCTTTGGCAAACTTGAAGGGCTCCCTGAAGAATCTTTCCCTATCGCTTCGAGTCTTCCTTCTCTTCCTGCACAACCTTTCTGCTCTACAAAGTGCATTATGTTGGCCTTTCAGGTGCTCCCAAAACTATCGTAACCCTTCTTTCTCTGTGGCAACTGCGTTCTTAAACAGTTTTCGGGCATGCTTCTTCTGTTTCCTGATGTCTTCTATTTTAATTTGTCTTCTACTTTTTCGTGGTGGGTTACTTTCCCTTGCCTTCCTCACTCCGAACACTTTGCGACAGTGCAGATATATTATGTCGCCGAAGATTTCCAGCTTCTTCTCCAAAGTTATCTGCTTCAGGTTGTTATCCAACTCTTTTGCCAAGGCTTCGTCCAGCTGTTCCCAAAGCCCTTTTGCACTGGCAGGTGGAAACTTGATTGCATCTCTCTTCCCGTCCAAGAAGTGTGTGAGATCATCATCAGGAAGTTCAACTTGAATGTACTCAGCACTGTGGATTGACTCCTGGCTGCGTTCTTCTAACGTCTTATCCGTCGAGACAGAGCGCTGTTGATCTCCCCCTGATGACCTCCCACACCCCTTTTTCGTTCGGTGGATTTTCATTCCTCTCTGAGTAGAGAATTCCCTACCACAGGCACATGGAAATTCCAGCCGTTGTTCAGAGCTCAAAGTCCGTGTAACGGGTCTGGTCGATTCCAATGAGGCGCCTGTGGATTCATCATTCTCCCCCCCCCCCCTTTTCGGTGAATCCTGGGGGCATCTATCATTTTTGGGTCCTGTAGCAATTGAATACAGCTTACGGGGTGCTAACCCCGTCAGCCGGTTTCTAGTCTTTCCCAGTGTCATCTGTCTTTCCAGAAGTCAATCGGTCTCTTCCCGATCGTCACTGGTTTGACCATGTAACTATGATAGGAAACTCTTTACAGAGCGATACAACAGGAAGCAATCTGATCATCAGAAGTAGTCCCCCTGTCCGACAAGTGTTTTGGCATCATATACTCCTTTACACTCTAAGGAGAGCGGGCCCACTTGGGTCATGACTCTCAAGCGTCTCAGCTTCCTGTTGTTTTGTATCGAAAATGAACCCATTTCACTTACGGTAGCAACTTTAAAATCCACAACTCCGCCAGCCGTGGAGGCAATTGTGAAAGTAACAAAGAGAAGACAAACTATTCCGATCGTTCCGTCGCACACACTGAGACACCATCGCGAGGTCAACCATATATATCACGAGCATATATCACTACTTTAACATGTACATCAAATTCCATATTATTGAAAGTGTTTTTACTCTAACAATGAGCCACAAAATAACACGTTAACAATTTAAAAAGTGTACTAATAAAAATAAGTGAGTCTTTTATGCCTTATATAATTTTGTACAATGAATTGATAACATTAAATAAATAATGAAAATATATTTTTTATTTCGATATTTGTTAAGAGTTAAATTGTTCCCCTTTGGAAGTGAATAGGGTGCATTCCCTTAACATCTCTATCTATAATAGCCCCTTCTGTCATAACTGACTATGGGAATGCGCCCCTAAGGTGGCAGCCCTCAGCTGCTTATTTTCGACGTTTTATCCTCTCCTCTGCTTCTTGTGTGTGCCTCTTTTCGCCCAATCTGAGGTGGCACCGTGAATAGCATCGCCACTTAGTGCGATCGGCAGCTTCATCCTCCCATGTTGCCTGATCGATGTCCAGTGCCCCATATCTCTCTTCTACACATCTTTGAACCTCAGCTGTGGTCACCCAACTGTTCTCTTGCCATCTGCTAATTGTCCGTAGAAGATATCTTTTGGGATGCGACCATCTTCCATGCGGCGAACATGGCCAAGCCAGCGAAGTCTGCACTGTCTAAGCAGTGTATACATACTTTGAAGGCCAGTACGTGACAAGACCTCGACATTTGTCACTTTAACTTTCCACGAGATGCCGAGGATGTGGCGTAGACACCGTAAATGGAAGGTATTGAGCCTTCTTTCTTGCTAAGCATAGGTCGTCCAGGTCTCGCTACCATATAGGAGTGTGCTGGTGACGCAGGCGTTATATACCGCAGCTTTGTTCTTCGTTGTTACTTTGGAGTTTCCCCAAACACACGATGTGAGGCGGGCAAAGGTAGCTGCAGCTTTGCCAATGCGGCTGTCGATTTCTGTGTCCAGTGAGAGTTTGTCATTGATGGTAGACCCTAGGTATGTGAAGTGGCGCACTGCCAATTCATAGTTATCGATAGTGATAACTGGTGCAGCACCCACATCCTGACTCAGCACATTCGTTTTCTGTAGACTTATTGTGAGGCCAAAGTCCTTGCATGCTTTACTGAAGCAGTTCATCAAGCTCTGAAGCTCCTGTTGGCTTTGAGTGACGACTGCAGTATCATCAGCGAACAACAAGTCTCTTATAGTGACCCTTCTGATTTTTGTATTTGCCCTCAGCCTTGAAAGACTAAACAGATGGCTATCTGACCTAGTGTGAAGGCATATTCCTTCAGTTGCATCTCTGAATGCATGTTTCAAGAGTAAGGTAAAGAAGAACCCGAAGAGGGTCGGAGCCAGACACAGCCTTGTTTAAAGCCACTTCGTATGTCAAAGGGCTGTGACGTGCTTTCAGCAGATTGGACTGTTCCCTTCATGTCGTCATGGAATGACTTTATCATTTCCAGCATTTTAGAAGGGCAGCCTATTTTCAGGAGGACTTTGAAGAGTCCATCTCTACTAACCAGGTCAAATGCTTTTGTGAGGTCTATAAAGGCGATATATAAAGGTATTTTCTTCTCTCTTGATTTTTCCTGAAGCTGGCGGATATAAAAGATCATATCTATTGTTGATCTACCAGCTCGGAATCTACACTTTTACTCTGGATATATGCGTTCAGCTAACTTGTGTAGTAGCATTAAGATGACATTAGCAAAAACCTTACCAACAATACTAAAGAAGAGAGATGCTCTTGTCATCAGTTCCACAATTGTGACTTTGTCATACCATTTCTATCCGTCTCAAAGGAGCTGTGATCAACGAGCGCCAAGTCGTATCGCTCTCTTTCCCATCATCTCTCTTTTCTTTCATTTTCAACCACATTTTCTTTTTCATCGTTGTTTAAGTCATCTTTAATCACGACTGGACTTTAAACTATAATCTTAATTACTCGCGACTTGTATCTAAGTGTAACTTAACGCTTCTTTGATTCAGGATCCCACAAAATACATCTTGTTTCATCATAATCTTGAGAAACACACCTGGCCAAAGAACGATTTCTGTTGATACGTAGGCCCTTTGCAGATATCGTCAGACATACCACCATGGAGTATTGAATATTTTGGAACACACGTGGCTGACACCACATGGTAGTCTATTCATGGCTAAGCCACTGTTTAAACAAACTACGGTCATCGCAAACAATACATGCACGCACGCAAACAATAGACTGCGGGCGTGGGAGATAAAAAGTCCCGTGACACGGACTACCACCTTTGTTTCCAGATGGTAGCCGACGGTAGAAGAATAGGGATCTTTGACATGAACCAGCGATATTAAAGGGTCGCAACATGCATGGAAAAACAAAGTTGACACGGAGGGCTTTGTGACAGTTAGAGAGCAGGTGATTTTTTTTTTGCATTGGCCAACCGGTTGTCAATCCTTGGTTCGCCATGCCGCACGGCATTGCAAGTTTGTGGCGAATAGCCAACCAGCTTTTCGACTGACAGGGGACAAGAGAGATCCAAGGTCTGAGCCACAATATGGATGCCTCGGTATTGGTTTAGAGGTGGGGTTTCACGCCAAAGGCAAGATTTGGGAACATATGGGCGATTTAGGAATATAATGTACTGCAGAGTTCATCAGAGATCAGTACAGCGTGGTGTAGAACATATTCCAGACGCCTAGCCTTATTAGACGTGTTAATTCATGTTTGGTTTAATTTAAATATATCTGGAATTTATACTAGGAATTCGCCAAACCGAAAAAGTAGTCCAACAGAAGTCTGAGTTGACATATTACATGTAGAACGTCTAACCAGAAAGAAACAAGCACAGTGTACGTCTGTATAGCTGAATTCGCCTTTAGGACATCCTTAACTTTATCAGTTAAGAAGGAAGAGTTCTCGCCCACGGTTGTAAGGTGGTCACAACATTTTTATTCACCATTTATCAAGAGCGCATTTTGGTAATCAAGATTCCATATTCACAAGTTGATTACATATTCAAATATCACGTTCACCTCACTCAAAAGAGCGCATTTTGAAATGATCAGTTTTGAGAATGTATTACCATTAAGAGGTTACAGAGACCACATGTTTTGACATGACCGACATGTGCGTGAAGCACATAATTTGTACTTTTATTGATTAAAATAATTAAAATCATAACTAAAATATATTAAATATTATATTCATACTGTTAAAATAACGTACATTGTCCAATTTTGGTAATTATAAGATTTTCTGGAAATAATAATTTCAAAAAGATACTTTTTTAATAAACTTGTTACTTGTTTTCTAAAATAATTGGTTCGCTTGTCTTAAAGTTACCTCCCTATCAATTGAATGGCAAGCAAAGAGATCGTTATTTGCGTTGACCTTGTGTGTGAGTTGTGTCTGCGTGTGTACTAAGTTAATTCATTATCATCGTGTGCACAATCCAGATCTAAGACAGAATTTAATCATAAATAACCAAGGATGTCGACGTGTGAACATTTCATCAACTGCAAACACAGCACAGTAATTAAGAAAAGTGAATTATCTTTATGTGCTCGGACCAAATTTAAAAAATCATCAAAAAGTTGCCGTAAAAATAGGAATTTAAAAAAAATTGGATAACAAAATGAAAGGATGAAAATTCTCAGTTAAAAAGAAAACAAGTTCACCAATAATTCAGAGTTATATGGAGAAAATTGTATGCATTCCCCTCAGTAAACGTTATGTTGTCAAACATAATAAAGATGACTTACTGTTGTGATCATGAAGATCCTCATGTTGTCTTATTGTACTTATAACTGAGTGTCGTACGCTACGAATATAGATGGGTGTCTGAATAGGTATCGCCTATGGAATAGTATCAATAAGGTTTTCCGAATTCAGCTCATTAAAAAAAAATAAACAGACCCATTCGAGATAATGATAATGATATCTGAGGATAGTGATATCTAAGAAATCATGACGAGTTGATTATGGATCCTCCCGACATAAACTGCTATCTCTAACATGTCGACAAATAAAAGAATCCCCAACGTCCCAAAGAAAGGATTCTACTTATATGTACATGTTTATCACAGACAGCGCGAGTGATACAAGTTAATCACAAAGCGTGACTAATGAACACGGGTATTTAAGTATATTTGTTAAATTATACATACAGTATATATATATACAGTAGAACCTCCATAGTTGACCACCTCCCTACATTGACCACCTCCCGAAGTTGACCACATTTTCATAGACTGGACACGCACCACATGTACTCAATGGAAGACGACCTCTATAAGTTGACCACCTCTGTAAGTTGTATCTTGACCACTTGGACTATGACACACAATAGTAATTTACCCTCTATTACTTGACCAGTTTTAAAAAAATCGGTGTCTTTGAATTTTGTCGGCACAGGCTTTCTGACCGCTTTTCGAATGATGCTTGCCGACAAAGAAAATTAACCTAACCTCTTTGATTTTTTCGCAAACATGCAGTATAAAAAGACCAACTTCTAAGCACTTTATCGTTGACAAAATTAACCTAACCTTTTTGATGGCCCAAAGGAAAGAACTCAAGGAGCTGACAATGAAGGAAAAGGTTGATCTTCTACATTTTCTGGAAAGCAGCAGCCAAAGAAAGACGGCAAAACATTTTGGGGTTAGCAAGACCACAGTTAGCAACATCCAAAAACGTAAACATGAGTACTTGGAGAGATGTGCTAAGGAAAGTGGAGATCTACAGAGGAAAAGGAGGAAAACTCCCCTAGAGGAAGTCAATGAAGCCATATTAAACTGGTTCAAACAAATGAGGGCAGTTAACGCCCGAATCTCCGGGCCGATGATTCAAGAAGGTGCTAAAAAATTCGCAAGGGAATTCGGGGTGGCAGAAGACTTCCAAGCATCAAGTGGTCTGCTCGAGAAATTTAAACTGCGACATGCGATCTCCCAGAAAGTGTTGTGTGGTGAATCCAATGACGTTCCAGTAGAAGCTGTGGAAGAGTTCATCAAAAAGTTTCCTTACTTCGCCAGAGGCTTCAAAGACGACGACATCTTTAATACTGACGAGTGCGGACTCTTTTTCAAGGCGATGCCTGACAGGAGCCTCGCCACAAAGGGTGACAAATGTAAGAGCGGAAAACTTTCCAAAGAACGTTTCACAGTTATGCTTTGCGCTAGCTCAACCGGAGAGAAACTAAAGCCCTTGGTGATTGGTAAATCGGCAAAGCCACGCGCATTCAAGAACCTGAAGCCTGAAGACCTCCCCGTCACTTGGAGATCAAACAAATCCGCATGGATGACTAACGCCCTATTTGAGGAGATTGTAAGGGGCATCGACCGAGAAATAAAGAAGAAGAAACGGTCTATTCTACTGACAGTAGACAACTGTCCTGGCCACCCACAAGTGGAACATCTCACAAACGTGACACTGAAATTTCTGCCTCCAAACACGACCTCAGAAACCCAAGCTCTTGACCAAGACATCATCAAAACATTTAAAATGCACTACCGGGCCCAGCTCCTGCAGTGGGTCATTACTAAAACACAGATCTGTCGTCTGCCTGTGGAAGCAACTTCATCCGCTGCATCAGTTAACGCTCTGGATGCTGTCCTCTGGATCAGTTCTGCTTGGAATAAAGTTCAGCCGGAAACGATACAGAAGTGTTTCAAGAAATGTGGATTTGTCACAACCCAAGAGCATGACGTTTTAGCCCCATCGGACAGTCCATCGCCAATGGCAGAATTCGAAGGAGTAGATTTTGAATTTTTTGTTGCAATGGATGATGAGGTGGCAACCTGTAACAAACCTGACCCAGAAGGAATTTTCCAAGCGATATTGACCGAAGTACAGACAAGCATAACAGTGCACGAAGCAGCTGGTGAAGTTGAAGAAGCAAGTGACGATGACACAGAAATTGCAGAGACTTCAAAAGAAGAGGCTGTCAGGCATCTGATAATGCAGTTGAAGTCATTTGCTGAGGAAAAATGCCCAGGTATGTTGAGTGGTGTAGCCAGCGTTGAGAGTGCTTTCTCCACTTATGTTTGTAATAAGAATAAAACACAGACCAAGATTGACTCCTTGTTTCAGAAAGAATTGATTAAACCATGATAAAACAGATGTTGATGGTTTGATTTGATGTTGTGATTATGTATGATTTCGTATGATACTGTATTCTCCAATATAAGCTGTTCAAGGAAGTAAAGTATCAGAACAATAAGCCTCGTTCCGTATGTTGACCACCTCCATATGTTGACCGGTTTGCTACAGTCCCTTGGGTTGTCAACTTATAGAGTTATACTGTATATATAAATTGTTGTGTACCTTGTAGTCAGTGGTGCTCAGTCCGTTCACAAAATAATACATAAGGCTCTGTATAAATAAACCAAATATATAATGACTTGACTAGAACACACATGCTGACAAACAAGATCATTATGTACACAATAAAAACATGGTCAGGAACTTATTTTCCTAGCTGAGCTGCCATCCAGCATCATCGGTGGAAAAACGTGCGGCTCTTGTCTGGTCACTCAACAACATCCGGTTCGTGCAGACATCGCACATTACCGCACACAGTCGCTATAACAGGAACGCAGCTGGCGTTCAGTTCTAAACTTTAACAACTCACAAACGTCATTTTTTTCCCGCCGTCTTCGGAGGGTACCCATTAGAGCTGGGTCGGCTCAGGAGCCGCCAGTCTCTGGTCGACGACACTCCTTCAAATGTTTTCGCCCAGGGCTCGAATTCATCCTGTCCAACTCCCGGTCGATGACACTTCTTCAAATGAGCTCGCCCGGGGTTGAACCTGGATCACCCGAACGCCAGCGCAGTGTGGTAACCATTACACCAGTGCGGCTCCTAAACGTAATATAAGTCACAGACACTACTCACAAACCAGAAACTATATATATATATATATATATATATATATATATATATATATATATATATATATATATATATATATATATATATATATATATATATATATACTGTTCAAAAAAGAAACGCAACATTATTGCAGTGGTAATGGACACCAAATTTCAAACTTGAACCAAAATTTTATTTTACTGAATTAATGTTTCAATCTTGGCATTGTGATGGGGCCGAAAAGGAGACGCCCGCCCCCTACCTGTTTCTAGGCATATTATTTTCGATGTGCGCGAAGCATTCTGGGTTGTGAAAAGTCTGAAGTAGAAGATATGTAATGAGGTCATAATAATGCCTTAAAATATAGTTGTGGTGTAGAATTGTGTTTTTGCTCTAGAAATAGCTGTAGGTTTTATTTGTGTTTTCGCTATTCCTAAAGCGATAATCGCATGTGATATTTAAGTAGCCAAGATTAATACGCCTAGCGCGCAGTAAAGTGAGTGATTAGCCTAGTGCCTATAAAAAGAAATAGCGAACCAGCAGCAGCCCTTTTTAAGTATCAGTCCAGACAAGAGAGAACGAAACGAGGCGCCCTGTGTACCCACACAGAAGAACACAAAGACATGACACATTAGCATCGGGCACTGTTGGGTGTTTAGTTTTGTTTTGTTTAGTTTTGTTTTATGTTCGCTAGTTTATTTGTTTAATGTTTGCTTTGGCACTGATTGGGTTGTAAAAATAAATACAGCCCCTGCCTCAGAATGAGTTTTTATTGTTGTTCGGGTCGGTGCGAGTGTGAAAAGAGAGTGATCACACATCACAATATAATCATCATCATCATCTCGCCCACCCTATCACAATTGGCGTCGTCGACAGGATAAGGCAGACAGTGACACTGAGCAAACAGCAAACGAACAAATATTGTAAACACCCAGCAGTGCATTCCTGCAGCAAGATGGCTAATGTGCCTGTAAAGATATTGTACGTGAAGGAGCCAGAGATAAGGTTATTTAGTGGAGAGGGGAGACCCACTTGGCAAGAGTTTGTGGAAGATGTGGAAGCCGCGTGGAAGGTGGCGCCTTTTTGTGCAGAAGACAAGTTAGACATGATATGGAACAACGTGACACCATGGGTATCTAGAGAATTACGGATACATGGCGGAGCCAAGGCCAGCCCTGAGCAGTTACTCAAGATAATAGAAAGAGCCTACAGCGAGCAACAACCAGTCAGTGAGATGACCAAGAATTTCCCTTGGGAATATGCTGTTTATGGTGGAAGTAAAAAGCCTGAGACACTGGTCCAGATAGCAAGAGCAGAAGTTAAGAAGGAGGAGGAGGCACTCAGAGCAGAATTATCCTTCCTAAAGAAACAGATAGCACAGATGTCAGAGGCCAGTTCGCCAGCACAAGAGGAGGTGCAGAGAAAAAAAGCACCAAGCCAACCGCGGAAGCAGCCAAAGCACAACGAGGGGGTGTGTGAGCAGGAACCTCAACTAGACCTTCGTGTATGTGAGAGTCAGGCTGTTGCCAAGGAAAGCTATGAGCTGACAGCACCGACAAACACAGTTGCACCAACAAGGCGAAAAGGGGTTTGCAAGTGGTACAGTGTTCACAGGGGATGGGGATTCATCACGCCAGATGATGGTGGTATTGATGTATTCGTACATCAGACCAAGATCTACAGAAAGGGATTCCGGAGTCTGGCGAAGAATGAACGAGTCGAATTTGACAGCAAACCATCGGTCCAGGGCATGGAAGCAATTTATGTATGCGGCATTGGCGGCCATGAGTGTAAGGGCAGCAGGAAGCGACCCATGGCACAGAGGAAGCCCAGAAAGATAAGATGCTACAATTGTGGAGACCTGTCAGACCACATGGCAGCCAAGTGCCCTCAAGGCCCGCTTCCGAAGAGATGTTTTCGATGCAAGTCAACTGAACATTTGATAGCCGCCTGTCCCTCAAAGAGCTCTTTCCCGAGACGTGCTACCACAACCAGGTTTCCTTCCAGGTGCAAGCCAAGAGATGACCGTGACAACTGTCACCCTAAGGGCGCCGAGAAGATTGGTAGTCGGTTAGGGGAGGAAACTCGTCTTAAGCAGAGAGGAGGGAGTGCAAGTCAAGGTTCAGAGGAGGAGACACATCAAAAGCAGATAGTGGGGAATGTTGGCCACCGTCCACGCAAAACTAGTGTCAAGCACGTCAGGAGCAATCCCCCTACAGATTCGACAGCTACAAGCACTGACAGGCAGACGTCACGGGCAGGCAGCGATGCGGCACAGGTGTGCGAGTCTTCTAGACCACAGCAACTGCCAGCCCGACAACGTAAAACTGGGGACATAATGACCAAGAGGGTCCCCAGCCGAGTTGTACCGAATACAGAATCTGAGCCTAAAACATCGCCGCTGAGAAATAATCAAACGCAGCACCAACGATCTAAGAGATTTCGACAGAAGTGCCTCAGGTAGTGATGTTGTCGGGACGACAACAAAATCAGGAGGGAGATATGTGATGGGGCCGAAAAGGAGACGCCCGCCCCCTACCTGTTTCTAGGCATATTATTTTCGATGTGCGCGAAGCATTCTGGGTTGTGAAAAGTCTGAAGTAGAAGATATGTAATGAGGTCATAATAATGCCTTAAAAATATAGTTGTGGTGTAGAATTGTGTTTTTGCTCTAGAAATAGCTGTAGGTTTTATTTGTGTTTTCGCTATTCCTAAAGCGATAATCGCGTGTGATATTTAAGTAGCCAAGATTAATACGCCTAGCGCGCAGTAAAGTGAGTGATTAGCCTAGTGCCTATAAAAAGAAATAGCGAACCAGCAGCAGCCCTTTTTAAGTATCAGTCCAGACAAGAGAGAACGAAACGAGGCGCCCTGTGTACCCACACAGAAGAACACAAAGACATGACACATTAGCATCGGGCACTGTTGGGTGTTTAGTTTTGTTTTGTTTAGTTTTGTTTTATGTTCGCTAGTTTATTTGTTTAATGTTTGCTTTGGCACTGATTGGGTTGTAAAAATAAATACAGCCCCTGCCTCAGAATGAGTTTTTATTGTTGTTCGGGTCGGTGCGAGTGTGAAAAGAGAGTGATCACACATCACAATATAATCATCATCATCATCTCGCCCACCCTATCACAGCATGAAGAAACTTTCAGACTTTAGCAATAAAATGATGTTCATTAAATTTGGTTTGAACTTTTATTCTTTGCGACTGAGGCCTCCGTTTCAGTTAGGTGTATGGCCTCCTCTGGCCTCTATCAGAGAACGACATCTCCTTGACATCGGAGATTGGCTGGAGCCACGTCTCGCTGGCGGAGTCGTCTATCGAGTTCATCCCACAAGTGTTCTATGGGGTTCATGTCTGATGACATGGCTGGCCACGGAATGGTCTGGACGTTGTTGTCAGCGAGGAACTGGGTGGTGAGTTGTGCCACATGAGGTCGAGCGTTATCCTGCTGAAAAATCGACCCTCGTGCAGCCAGAAGTGGAAGGACGTGAGGACGAAGAATTTCAGCGACGTATCGTTGATCATTCAGGCGTCCTTCAATTTGCACTAGGTAACTTCTTCCCATGAAGTTGATCGCCCCCCACATCAGTACACCTCCACCACCATGAGGATTAGCCTCATCAACGCTGTTCTGAGCGTAGCGCTCATGGACTCTGCGGTAAACCCTTCTCCGTCTATCGTGTCGCTAGAGCACAAAAAATGATTCATCACTAAACCAAACCCGTCTCCAGTCATTCCCAACGGTCCATTGACGATGATGGTTCGCCCACTGCATTCGGTTCTGGCGATGCCGATCCATAAGAACAGGACTTTTGTAGGGTCTTCTAGCCCAAAGACCAGAGTCGTGCATTCGGTTCCTGACCGTTTGATCTAAAATTCGACGAGCTGCTGACATTGACTGGACTGTGGAGGACGCAGATGCAAGTCGATTCCTGAGGTGACGCAGCCGTATGAAGGGGTCTTCGGCCGGAGTTGTGACTCTGGGTCTTCCACTGCGAGGCCAGTCTGCCACTGAGCCAGTTTCTTGAAATCGCCTCCAGACTAACCACATTAAATTGTCTGGCAACTACACGTGGTGACTGTCCAGTCTGTAAACGTCCAATGATGACGAGTCGTTGTTCTGTAGTGAGATGAGCCATACTTGCGCATTGAATTTTCAACTGAATTTATTCGAGGAGCGTCAATCTTTTATAAGCATTCAATAATATGGTCAGAGAGTTTTGTGTTCAGTAAGTTTCACGGGGGTTCTCACGAACTGTCACGAGTTATTGTCAAAAATGTTGTTTTGACCTTGACCTCCTTCATGACCTCACGAATCATGAGGTGAGTACAATTCAGGTAACCACGAGAAGTTAATGACCAGGTGGACACCGCTGGTAGGTTAACTGATGTCCAATCAGCGAATATCTTTTATAAAAGTAACACCAAAAAAGTTGCGTTTCTTTCTTTGAACAGTATATATATATATATATATATATATATATATATATATATATATATATATATATATATATATATATATATATATATATATATATATATATATATATATATATTGTCACAGAACATTTTCATGAGTATGAATGATGATAGTGTTTATTGTGAAGGGTCACTGAACTGTTGTTAACACTTGGTTAAGTGTAACTCAAGTAGGGAGTTCATGTCTGACTTTATGTCAACATGGGGTGACTTGTACATGCGTGGTAGAAAGCATGTAGTGAAGACAAGTCTGGTGTGACTGGGGGATTCTGTGTTTGACTGCCGAGCTGGGCGCTCGAGTCTGTGATTTGGAAGCCGAGCTGGAAGCTCGTAATATGTGACTGTGGAGAACCACATATGTGATTATACGAATATAAGAGGAGTTTTTTTTTTTTTTTTTTTTTTTTTTTTTTTTGGCGTTCGCCCGCTAATACTCGAGGCGAAATCTCAGGTTATTATTTTTATGTCTAACCTGACATTGATTTTACGTGAGTATCCCTTTATTTCTTGTACAGAGACAGGTGTCCCTCGCCATTCAGGCAAATACCCGCCGATTTCGGAGGTACCCATTGCAGCTGGGTCGGCTCAGGAGCCGCCAGTCCCTGGTCGACGACACTCCTTCAAATGTCCTCGCAGGTCTCGAGTTAATCCAGTCCAAATCCCGGTCGACGAAAAATCCTCAAATGCCGTCGCCCGGGTTTGATCCTGTATCACCCGGTCGCCAGAGCGGTGTTGTAACCACTACGCTAGCGCGGCTCCAAGGAGTTCTTATATATATATATATATATATATATATATATATATATATATATATATTATATATATATATATATATATATATATATATATATTGTGTAGGTCCTACATAGTGTTTAGGCGAAGATTATTATACCGCCTGGAAGTGTTCCTGTTGGAACCACATTTGTACTCTGTTTGCGGAGAACAGTATAGGGCGTTGGTGTTTCCGCCCCTGATGCTACTGGAAGAAAGGCGACGCGTTTCCCGCCTTGTAGCGTATTGAAATAATAGAGTCGTTAATTCCTACGAGCCATTGTTGATTGTCATCTACACCCACGCCACACCCCATCGTCATATATCATACAGTATTCTGACATACTGGGGCTTAAACAGTTCTTTGACATATTGGGGGCTCAAATAAGGAGTAAAGTGAACCTGGGGAAGCAAGAGGAAAGATCAACTACTTCACCCCTGCATCTACAAATGTATTTTTGTTGCACTGTGCTGGCAATATACGCTCCTGAAGTCAAAAGATACTCTCAGCCAATCAACGAGGAGTTCAGTCCAGCAAGTCGTGACCTACTGACATACATGTCGTTGATACATCACTATTTTTAAGCTTATTTCTAAGTACATAACAGAGTTGGCTAACGAGGTATTTTGTATTAGTGACACCGGTTGACGGTTGACCTGACACGGGTTAAAAGTTCACGACTTCTCGTGGGACTTTCTTTCTGCACTCGAATATTTCACAGAGAGAGAACGTATTGCAAAGTAACTGTTCTTTTCAACGAAGAAGTCCATGTATTGCCGGAAAACAGTCACAGTTCAACGTTGAATCTTCTGTACATTGAACCAAGCAGAAGTAGCATCATGTGTGATCGTGTATGCTGACCTTTCGTCCTGCAAGTGGGTCAGGTTTGTGCTACTACTGGTCACTATATTCAATTGCTGCGGCCTATTCAGCCTACAACAAGTCCTAGAGCTTAACATCACAGACTGTGGATTGTTCATGTGCTGGCTTCAAGTGTGTAATGTGTGATCGTCTACGTTTGACTGTCTTCGTGCTGTAAGTTTGTGGCTGTTGCATCATCATCGAGACCACTAGACGTCATTTCTACGGACCGGACAACGTGTGATCTTCAAGCAGTTAAACTATAAGATATGTATTATTCTTTGTAATTTAGTATAGATTGCTTGTTTAGGCCTATTCGTTTTCTGTGGTTATCGTCTGTGTAAATTTCTTCGTGCGGTGTGTGTTCATTTGATTTGCACAGTTTGTTTAGGCTTGTTTACCTTTTGTAAATCTGTTGTTATCGTGAGTTTTTGCATTCTTTGGTGTGTTATTTGTACGTGTGTAAGTGTTATTTGATGTTGTACATTATAATACTTGTCTTTACTTTTTCAGGTTTATGTAGCCTAATTAATTTGTAGTACATTAGGATAGATATTTTTTTTTTCTTGTTTGAAGTAATATAGATAGTTAGCCTACTTGTCGTCATTCAACTAGGTTAGACCTAGATTATAAGCATTAGGCCTATACTTACTTATTTAGTAGTTAGTATTGTAGACATATTTTACATTAGCATTAGTGTTTATACTTTAGTTCTGATTAGATGTTAATAGTTTTCTGTTTCTTCTTATTCAGAATTTGTGTCAGTGAACTGGAGTGCTATCGCCCAGTAGCCTACTTCTCATACCGTTACTGCAGAATTTCAACACCTTGATTGGACCTGCCAGTCAAGACACTACTTCAGAGATAAGTCGATATATTTCATGCAACATATACTCTTCTCTGTTTAACATACCACTTAAGCTTTCTCTGGTGGTCATCCATTGTGCAGTGTTTGTATTCGTTGCGTTTATTTCTGGCTATATGTTTTTGTGTGAGATTAATACATTTTTCTTTTCCGGAAGGAATTTGTATTGATCTGTCTACAGGTCTTGTGAAATTAATTCCATTTTGGTCTGCCGGTCTTGTGGAGACTCGGAGGTGGAGCCAGTTGGTAAATTATTTGAACATTGATTTGCATTAGCTGTTTAAGTCTTGTTTGTATATTCATTGTCATGTAAATAATAGTATTTCTCATGTGGTGTTTACATATTGTTTTCTTGCGTAAGTTCTTACTATCACTGTAAATAAGTTCATTTTACAGTTCCAGTGTTATTGGTTTTGTGAATGCAGGTGTGGTAGTATAATCCTATACCTATTTTTCTTGTACTTTCATCTGTCATCCCCCCGCCTGTGGGTTATTGTTTGTCTTTCTTGTACTTGTAGTGTATTTCATCATCACCAGATCCATTTGTCCTCTTGGAAATCATTTATATATTTTATGCATGACTTGATATGTGGGAGTATTGAGAGTGAATGCTATAGGTTTGGCATTTGTAATTAGTTATTGAAGCATTCATTATTTCATTAGTATTTCTTGCTTTGCTGTTGCAGCAAGAGTCTTTAGTGGGACTAATTTCATTAAATAGTCTTACCCACTTTCAGTTTCATTGACTATAGTTATTGCTCAAAGAAATTTAGACATGGGCAATTCTGCAGGATCCATGGATGATTCATTTTCATCATCATCATGTGATGATCCGATGCAAGAATGCAGTAGAACATGTGAGAACAGAAGAAGGAGAATAGCTCTGAGAGAGTTGGCATTGGCAATAAGGAATGGTGATGCATACGAGGTGTATAACTCCCGTATAGAAGTAAAAAAGAGAGATAGTGTGAAAGTCTATCAGTTAAAAATGAAGAGTACCTTTGAGGCTAAGGTACAACCAAAATGCAGTCAATACAAGGAGAAGCCTAAGTTCGATGTGAAGAATAAATCTGATTCAGCGGTGACTAAGGTTAGAACTGAAACAAGGAGTGTGTCAGTACAAACCGAGATGCATGATGTTGCTGTCCAGACAGATTACACTTGGGAAAGCACTTCATTTCCAAAAGAGATGTCATTGACAGTGACCGAAGTCAAGATACCGGATAAGGGTAGAATAGATAATGATTCAGTCAAGAGTAAGGAAATAGTAAGATCACATAAAGAAAACCAAAGGAGTGGTACAAAAACTACAGAGCTAACCATAAAAGCATCTGAGGAACCAGTTGGTGTTCCAGTGTCTTTACATGCAGAGACAAGTTACACATCCCAAGAAGTTATTTTTCCAAAAATGGGGTTTTGGTGTGACACAGATCAGTTAGAGATAGATAAATTGATTCAGGAAGAAGGAACATTTGAGGAAAAGAGTAGAAGATTAGAAGACAAATTCAAGATTGTTGAACAGTTATTAATAAAGGAGTACAGAGATCGTAATCAAAGAATAAATGATGAATTCAAGGGGAATAGGAACAGGATAGTAGCTAAGTATAAAGGTAATACTCAAGTTAAAGAACAACATTGCAGGGTCCTGTCGGCTCAAAGGACGGAGAAAGCTAGTGCTTCAACCACGAGTTTCTGTGATAAAGTAGAAGAACTAAGAGAGCAATTTAAGGCTGGTAAACAAAGATTAGAGCAGCAAGCAGAGGCATTGAAAGATCAAGTTAAATCTATGGAAGAGCGACATGAGACTACATCTGATACGGATCTAATAGATGGGAAAAAGGAACCATTAGAGGTACAGATGCAGGACAAAAAGGCTAAGATAGAGCATACTACATCTGTAGCTAAAGTAGCAGTAACGGAAGCTACTGAATCTGCTAAGAAAGAGGTTTGGAAGACAGTAATAGAAGGTCTCAAGGGAGAAGGGGCTGGAATTACAGCTCAGTTAGAATTATTACTGGCTTTCAATTTCAAAGGCAAATGTGCAGCAAAAAGTAAAGAACCATTGAAGTTGTTGATGTTCAATGCCATCAAAACGTTACCACCGGATAAGTGGAACATAGATGATCTCTTTGCATTATTGAAGATACTATGCTATCTAGAGATACTGTTGTGATCTTTGTGGTGATAGTTGGTGAAATTGCTTGAGTACTGGCAAGAGATGTGTTAGATGTGTGACACATGGTATGTTGTAAGATAGTTGAGAGCTGATGGGAAGATAGTGAAATTGGTGACCTATGATATGAATTGGAAATTTGTTACCTTGATAGTCAAGAAGCAGTATGTTAGGTGAGAACGTAGATGTTAGATTTATCTCTCATGTCATGTCCCTGTCCATCATTTACGTATGGTTACCATGGAAGAGAATGTTTGAGTGGTATGGACAGTGGAGTATAATGGGGCATGAAAGGAAATAATGCATTTTGGAAATTGGCCAAATATGCTTTCCTAATCTGGATAATTATTTTATTTCCAGAATTTAGGTACCCAGTAGTGTAGGTAAACTTGGGATTGCTACTACATGAAGCACTTTATGCCATCACTGAGAGTGTCTTGACATGGTCATCGGTCGTCAGGTTGCTGAGATGCTCTACAGTCTCCATGTGGTTAAGAATTTATCCTGTGCTTTCGTGATCTTTACACAATGTACATGGGTGTACTTAGATATATAGTGTGAAGTATAGTTCCTACTGCAATTTTTGAAATTGTAATGTATATAATTGTTTGATAGTCTTTAAAGTGACTGACACTATATAGTATGAGGGTAAAAATGTTGATGTTGCATTTTTTTAATTTAAAGGGAATCAATCACAGGGGAGTAAAATACTCACATTTTTGGCAGTGAGATGTCATATTTTTTTTTGCAACACTTGCCTTTTCAATGTAAAGGTAATTACCTCAGTAGTGTAATGGTGATGAAAGCATATAGCTGACGTCTAGCTTATGCGATTGTGAGTGTCAGGTGTAAACATAACACCAGCTTATTTTGGTAGAACTGATATGTAATTGTATACATTAAAATAATTTTTTCGGGTTTGTTTGAATGGATCGATAGAGCATTTATTGTAATGATGATGTATGATACTGTTGTGATAGTCTTCTGCAGTAAGGATTACAATGAGACAGAGGAATGGAGATATTAAATCTCGTTTTCCTTAGAGAATCTAGTTGCTGGATAACTCATTCTCGACATGAGCATAGTCCTTCAGGTGTAGGAAGCAGTGAAGAAAGCACTATAATTATCTGCCAGAATTTCACAGATACTATTTCGACAGAGCAACGTTTTGGATTGGATGAACTGAAGGAATTTATCTTACTTACTTACTTAGTCTTTCCCCTTCTACCGTGAGGTGTAGAGGTTTGGAAGAGAGAGCGCCAGACCATTCTATCAGCTGTCTTCTTCCTGGCCTGGTTCCATTCTAGTCCTCGGTCCTTCAAAGATTGTCTAATGTTGTCCTCCCAGCGGACTCTGGGTCGTCCTGGAGGTCTGGATCCCTGGCTCTTTGTTTCCCATGCTTGTCGTGGTAGCCGATCTTCTCCCATTCTGCAGACATGGCCAAACCATCTCAGTTGGGACTGTTCTATTTGGGTCTGCAGCGGGTGGGATTTTAGGCCTTGACGTATCGTCTGGTTGCGGACCATGTCTCTTCTTGTTACTTCAACCACTTTCCTCAGATACCTCATTTCTGAGGTTTAGGAATTTATCTTTGGGAATAAAAATGATCAGAGTGAAGGAAACTAGATCTTCTCAGTATGGATAAGGAACTAAGAGCTTTGGTGTTATACAGTGTTCTTGACAACTGTAAGAAAATACAGTAAGACAAGTTCATACAGTTCATACATCAATAATTTTGAAATTATAGTTTGCTCATGTATTCATTGCATCGCATTTGCATCATTGTGATCAGGCAACATGGTTGGTTGCTTACTTAATTTGTTCTGTAGTGTACTTGACTGAGGTACTGATGTGTATGAGACTAAATTTTACACAAGTTGTTTTATTCATTTATATAACAGGTGTCATAGGAAATTGCTAATAATTTTCCTTTTGGAATATATTGTCCATTGGATTAAATAGCTGTTAGTTTGTGCAAGAATCTTTTTTTCACGGGTATTATGAAATTGCATTCAAGTATTTAATTTGTCTCCATTAGTGGAATGGTATGACAGATTGCTCCATGTGAGAGGAAGTTTGGAGAACTGTGGTATGGGTTAGAGTGTGACTCACCCATCGTTTAGTGTATAAGTGTTCCAGTCACTGTAATATGACAACTGTTTCAGTAAGACCGTATGTCTGCATCCAATTATGTGTTGGTACATGAGGGATTCTGTGGCGTGTACTCTTCGGTGCAAAACTTCGTTTTTCATCTGGAGAGGGGGGTGGATGTCACAGAACATTTTCATGAGTATGAATGATGATAGTGTTTGGTGTGAAGGGTCACTGAACTGTTGTTAACACTTGGTTAAGTGTAACTCAAGTAGTGAGTTCATGTCTGACTTTAGGTCAACATGGGGTGACTTGTACATGCGTGGTAGAAAGCATGAAGTGAATACAAGTCGAGTGTGACTGAGTTAGTCTGTGATTTGGAAGCCGAGCTGGAAGCTCGTATTGTGTGACTGTGGAGAACCACATATGTGATTATTCGAATATGTGAGGAGTTATTATATATATATATATATATATATATATATATATATATATATATATATATATATATATATATATATATATATATATATATATATATATATATATTGTGTAGGTCCTACATAGTGTTTAGGCGAAGATTATTATACCGCCTGGAAGTGTTCCTGTTGGAACCACATTTATACTCTGTTCGCGGAGAACAGTATAGGGCGTTGGTGTTTCCGCCCCTGGTGCTACTGGAAGAAAGGCGACGCGTTTCCCGCCTTGTAGCGTATTGAAATAATAGAGGCGTTGTGATTTCCCGCCTGGATGAGATTCTGGAAGAATCTAGATGGCGATGCTTAATACCGCCAACCACTGATAGTAAGTGGAACACACCTGGATGGTGTTATGATTGTGCGAGGAAGGTATGCCGCACCGAGTACTTTATATGTAACTGTTAGTGTGTGTTCGTGCAGAGTCATTTCGTGAACACGTGAGTCAGAATGCTGCTACATGTACTTGATTTCCATGATGTATGTATCAGTCTAATAAATGTCTGGAACTGTACCAGTGGTGTTGGGTTAATTCCTACGAGCCATTGTTGATTGTCAACTACACCCACGCCACACCCCATCGTCATATATCATACAGTATTCTGACATACTGGGGCTTAAACAGTTCTTTGACAGTCGCTATATATTACAATTCTCTATCTATTTCACTACAGTCTGGTATATAATATGTACATGTACACAGACAATATTAACATAAAATATACACTAAAAGACAGTAAACTTCACTGTTTAGAATTCTTCAAAAACATAAGTACGGCGCAGGGTGAAAAATAATTAAGGAGTCAAAGAGTTAAAGTATCACAATGTTGTTATTATTTTTTTTACTTACTTAACTTACTTAATCGTTCCCCTTCTACCGTGAGGTGTAGAGGTTTGGAAGAGTCAAAACCTGACAAGAAGTGTGATCTAGATTGGAATAGCAACATTTGTTCAAAGCGGCCAAGTATTGTGATCTGGGCGCTGATCTGAGACACGATGGGTTACTGCAAGGGTCATGGCTGTTGAGGTGGGAGCAAGAGGGCTCGTGGCTGCATCAGTGTATGATTTATTGAAACTGTTGGGGCTGAGGGGACAGTCGAGAACAAGGGCACTGAAAAGGCTTAGTGAAACTGCAGGAAAGGCATCATGCTGGCTGTGGAACAACCGCAATGGGCTATGGAACTCGGGACAGTAAACTCTGCGGTACAGAAAACATCATAAATTTTTCTGTCCACAATACGTTGAGTTTTTTGGTGTACTGGTGTGTTACGTACATTTATTACCTAAGGGGGTAGTCTTCGGTCCTGCCAAATGTACGCACCAGTTTTATGTAGTTATATTGTTTGTGCGTTCGATTGATTCACGCACTGACGTGCACAATGCTGTGTGAGTTGCTTTGGACGCACGTGTAACCTAGTTGAGTAGTTTGTGACGTCATGATAGGGGCAGCCCGGACGACATTTTATGTCCGCAGTGTTATTATTTGATTCCTGGCAGATTTGAAGAAGCCAGCAGTTGTATTCGTATCTATTGGTCTTCATGGCGAAGCCAATAGTGGATGTCTGAAGTAAGTGTCGCCCCATTTCGTATGGCAAGTTTAATTATGTAAATTAAAGTATCAGGCCGCTCCTATTAATGGTCTAGCGGGAATTCATCGGAGATGACATTCCTAGAATTGGACACACGGAGTCGATAGCCTTTGGAATCTTTTGTAGAGGGAGAATCCATATGTGGAATCAAGTTTATGAATATAGATATATGCTTCACATGTTTAATATGCCGTTTTACCTATGCCAAAGTCGTGGTATGGATACCGAGAGGTTAGCCAAGATGAAACACTAACTTGGTTGTATTGTTATATCTGCCTTTTGTTTGGATTGGATATGCTATCCAAGAATTTTACAACAAAGTCTGGGATGCTTACAAGTATGATATAAATTATTGCTCCGTGAGAATGAATCCGTTTGCCTTAATAAACGTCCTTGGGAGAAGGTCAATGGACGTTAATTACCATGTCTGTTATATGAAATGGAAGTGATCCTTAGTCACTGGAATAAGAGAACTTAACTGTTAGAGATTCTACAACAACTTTTAACAGTGATATTAACATTTTAACGTATGATCTTCACATCTGTAACTATGATTGTCTTGTTCCACTTCGTTGGTGTCACGTCAATAAAATACATGTACAGTAAACACCGACTTGTGTGCTGCCAACATTTACCCAGTTCATCCAATGCAACGATACCTGTTGGAATGTTCGTTTGAAGAAGTTTATTGACATTTTGTTCGTATTCAACCATTCGCGTGATAAATCAATACCATTACCATAAACGGACTCCAACAGAAAATGGTGTGCCAGCGTGGTTTGAAAATAATTATTTCAAAGGAACGAACGCAAGCCAAGGAATCGTTTGAAGATGGGATTTGTTCTTTCAAGGTGAAATCATCTTAAATTTGGAACATTGAATCAGAATCAACTAACCGTTACCTCAAGGTCATCAATCAACCTCCAGGTCCAGTTGTACGGTGACTAACTGCACTTGGGATCACCTATTCCTCATTACGTGCGAGCTTGTGTTGAAAAAGCAGAACGAAGTATTTTATTCCTCCAGTACATACACGGGGACGAGGCACATTGGTTGTTCTTTCCGGCACGCGAGATGAGTATAGCGTGTTGTCGTTATACACTTATTACATTTAGCTGTGCCTTTAATGTTCATATCTATATTTTCTATATTATTTGTTATGTGTTGTGTATTCTTTGCGGGAGGTTGGGAGGTAGATCTGACGAACGAGATCCATCTCGAAGTCAATTCGGGCTCTTCGTCAGACGTTCTGTAGGACATTATTTTGCAGACTTCCCGCAGTGGAATGTTCCTACGCGTGAGCGTAGAAGGATTCTAGGTCCACTGTGTTTGGTGGTCTGTAACACCTATCTGTTCTAGCTGTTTCGTCAAGTTTTACTTGTTGTTCTCATAGTTCTTTTTAATCGTACCTTATTTTCATGATGTATTTTGTTTGTGATTATTGTCCATCTCACCTTTCCTGTCGTTTAGTTTTTTACAAAACCATTGTTTTTACACTGTGTTGTCTATTGTCTTGTTAACTATCTGATCGTAGTTATCGTCGTATATTTTTACGATATTCTATTTTAGTTATACATTTTATTTTTTTTGATTTCTACGATTGTGTTCACCCGTCCATTTTATCATGTCTTGTCGGTTATGTTTCTATTGTCTTTCTCGTTGTTCATTTCATGACATTTGATTACATAAATTTATTGATTAATAACATATTTAATAATTATATGATAACATTATACCGTTCTAAGAACAGGAACGAGGACCACTAGTTGTAGTAACACTTTTAAGTAGTATTATTACATAATGTCTACCTGGGAATATTTTATGTCCCAAGCTAAATCCCTTGGTATGACTCCTGATGAGGCAACAGCTTTTGCAGTTGTTGAACATGCCACGGCTCAGATGTTTATGGTATCTCATGTACAGTACCTCATTAATCTAGGGAAATCCCGTGGTTTGTATAAAGAGAAGCTCAGAGAATTCATAGAAGAAGAAAAAAATTAAGAAGCTACTCCAGGAAAAGGGTGTTGGCTACCCAACAGTTGTCTCTGTCACACACTCACTAGTCAACGGGTTCAAGCGCATGTTGGCTATTGCTGTTGAGACAGACTACACATTTAATGAAGCAGAAAGGATCAAGGATTTATTAAATGAACAGAACATAAAATTTTTGAAAAAAAAAAAGTAGCAAATCTTGATTTGACTGATCAAGAGCTCAGGAATCTTCTATGTCAACAGGAGAAAGTGTCTCAGGAAAAACAGATAAATATTGAAAAATTACTCATGGAGAAAAATGAGTTAGAGAATGAAGTACGCTCAGTTAAAATATTACTTGACAAGCAGAATAAGGTCATTGGAGAATTTGATAAGTTAAATGTGACTATAAAGACAGACTGTCATGCTCATTTGGCTCAGATTCAAGAACTGACATCTGAGATTCCTCTTTTGAAATTAAGGGTTGAGGAACTTACGATTAGCCATCAAAATGCCATTGAGGCACTTGAAAAAGAAAAGGCCATTAATAAAGAACATGTCAGGAAACACACTATCGATGTTGAACATCTAACTCAAACTGCTGCTGCAGAACTCGAAGTTAAAGATTTAAATATTATGAATGGGATTGCTAGAGAGCTAGAACAAGTCAAAAGGAATTATGAGAAGTTAATGTCAGATTATGTAGATTTGAAACTAGAATCTGAAGATAATAAAATTCAACAGAAAATAGAAGCGGAAAAACAAAAAAAAATTGATAATGAATCTTAGAGATAGAAAAGTCAGAAAGGGAAATAACAAGAATTGCCATTCTTTTAAAGGGAAACAATTTTGTCAAACTTCTCAGTATAATGTATCTTCTAGCCAATCTCACAGATCACGAGATTTTCATCAGAATAATTTTGGAAATAATCAAAGCAATAATTATTATCATAATGGGAAATTTAAATCACAATCTTTCAAAAACAGACAAGGTTATCAAAATAGACAGTATGGTCAATGGCACAATGGTAATGGTCATACTAACCGTGATTTTAACGTAAACAAAAATGCAAATACTAGCAATTTTGGGGATAATAACCAAAATCGATCGCTACGAAGATATAGATCTTCGAACCAGCCACGACAACACTCTAATGTTGCTTTGAGTGATACACATTCAAACAAGGAACAGGATAATAATGTTAATGCACATAGTGCTATGTCATGTTCTCTCGATTTCAAACAGGTCAAGTCTTGTGATGAGAGTAATACCCCATTCCAGCCCAAGGCGATCACGACGCTGCGACGCGGGCAAAGTATACCAAGCCTACCAGCGGCTTGTACGGCCACGTCAGCTACTGACTATGGAACAGGAAGCCTTAAATTAAATAAGGGTTTTTTTAAATGGCATTCCATGCTCTCTTTTATTCGATTCAGGCTCCAGTACTGTTGGCGTCCGGACTTCGCTGATCGACCCTAGTTGTGCGACGGGCAGGGTTGTGAAATGTGTCACGTTTGGCGGAACTGTGGAAACATTCCCCACAGCCATTATAACACTTCATACTCCATTTTTTTCAGGACAGATCCAAGCATGTCTTCTTCCAAACCCAATCTGTGATGTAATACTTGGTCGCATACATGATATAAAGGAATGTACCCCACAGCAAATTGCTGAATGGGAAAAGCAGCATATACAGGATGCCTATGCATTTAAGTCTATACCTAGAGTTGTGTCACATGCACATGCTATTAACATATTGGGTAATGCTAATGTATCGGAATCTAGTAGTGAAAATGATTCCATGGTTCATTACGCCACTGTGGCTAATGGATTACAACCTTTACGACATGCTTCCATTCTTAAGAATGATATTAAGGTTTTTAACGCAACCTGTAAAGACTAGTAAGTCATATACCTTCCCTCGAATTGATCAGCAGTCAACTGATCGTAAGAAAAAGGTTAAGTTTGTAAAAAAAGGAAAGGATGTTCCTAATAAAAATAATAGTTGTAACTCAGGTGAGAAAACTAAAACCAATAAGGTTGTCAATAAGGTTTTAACTTTGCCTAGCAAGCAGGTGTCTACGACATGCCGTACACCTACACCTTTGTCTGGCATAAGTAATAATACTCAATTACAGGGGTATGGTACATTTAAGAACAATAATTCTACATGTAGAAATAATAAATATTGTAATTTACCTCAAAGGACTAAGGTTACTCATCAACCTTACTCCCACTCTTGTGATAATGGTACCACTTATATTGGTAGAGGTGCATCTTCTCGCACCATCCTTGTGCAAAATCTGCCACAACGAACTACTTGGCAGGCACTAGGAGATTTTCTCAACCACACGGCGGACGTTAGGTTCGTGCGTCTGTTACCTCATATCACTAACAGGTATGGTGACGCCGTGGTAACTTTTAGGACCAATAGAGATGCTCGCATGGCTATCGAGCGGGACAATGGTGTGTATTTTCACCACCATTCCCTCAGGTTACGATTAGTACCTGATTCTGCGTCACGCAGATAGTAACCTACTATATTGAATTTTGATATCACATTCTTTGATGACTCAGCCTATGCAGTCATCATTTCTTTCTTGTAATAGTCATTTGTTCTTTTTCTAGTTCTCATGAACTTTTTTCAATATAATTTTATGCCATTCGGGTTAATGAATGCGCCAGCTACCTTTGTACGCATGATGCGCCGCATATTGTCTCATCGTCCCGATGTCATTACTTATATAGATGACATCTGTCTTTTCAGTGACTCTTGGGATGAACATATTCAGGGTTTAATATCTTTACTTTCTACCTTACGGGATTACAACTTAACAGCAAAACCTTCAAAGGCTTTTGTCGGTTTTCATGACATCTCATTTCTTGGTCACCGTATAGGTCGCGGTTTAATATATACAGAAGACAGTAACGTCTCTAAAATTTTAAAAATCTCTGCACCTAAGACAAAAAAACAAGTGAGGTCACTCTTAGGACTAATACAGTTCTATTCTAAATTCATCCCTCATTTGTCTACTATAACTGCACCTCCTTCTTCGTTACTGAAGAAAGGCACACCTAATGTAATAAAGTGGTCGCAGGATCACCAAACGGCGTTAGACTATATAAAACAATTTTTTTCAAATAAGCCTTTTTTAAGGTTGCCTAACAAAGATCTCACCTTTGTTCTTCGCAGTGATGCTTCTTCCTACGCTATCGCGGCAGTTTTGATGCAAGAATACGGAGGTACCTTATTTCCTGTTATGTACGTATCCAGAAAGCTTACGACGAGTGAAATGAAGTACTCCGTTCTCGATAAAGAGCTCCTTGCTCTTGTATGGTCAATCACAAAACTGGAACGTTACCTGCTCGGCTCACACTTTGTGGTGGAGTCTGACCAGAAAGCTCTTACGGCATTGAATACTGGAAACGTTAAGTCATCAAAGTCAGCGCGTTACGCTATAGCTCTCCAGCCATTCCACTTTGAGATACGTGCTATTCCTGGAGTGCAGAATGTATTTGCAGACTGTCTTTCAAGATGCCCTAGTGAACTTGGTGAAACTAAACTACTTTTGGATCGAGAAACGTCCTCACCGAAACATGAATAACTTTGTACAGTGTCGTTAATTGTACATCTGTGAATACTATGTGTAGCTCTACAGTATTCGTATATATATAACTTTCAGAATATACTTACATATGGATTATAACATTATTTCTTGTGAAGTAACGTTTTATTAGAACGGGAACAGTGATATTAAAGTAACATTTTTTTTTTAGTATGGAAACATTGGTAAAAAACGACAAATAGACATTCATTAGTGTTATGGAACATATTACACTACATATCGTGTTCGTTAACTTATTTCGTGCATGGAACATTAGGAACCTATTCTTGTTGACTCTAAATAGTTCTGAACGAATATTCACAATGACTGAAATTAGAATTACTTAGAATAAATTACTAGTTATTTATTTATGTGTAATTAAGTACTAGAATTAGATTAATTCAATTTAATCAATTTGATTGTTTATAAATCACACATCTACTAACTTTATTAGTGTCTCGCAATACGTGTAGTCACGTATCCCACTACATGAGATTTTACTTTTAGATAACTAGTCAAACTTACTAGTGCTAGATATCAGTAAGTGCGTTGCTTCTTAAAGTGTTTAATTTTACATTGCTTCATTTTTGCACATTGTATTTCAAAATTTTCTGTTTCACTGATTCTTTTATCATTGATTATCATCAGTGTTGCTGTTCATTTTCATTTTTTGAAATCATATGTTTCAAATTTTGTTGAAAACTTAGTTGAATTTTATTATCATCTTTTTTGTTGATTTTTCATTTTCATTTTCATTTTTTCAACTTCTTTTTACTTCGAATATTACCACATCGTTCCAAAGTAGGTCGATGGTGGATGTGTGCTTTAATGCATACTGTCATTTAGTTCTATTAATTTCAAGTCAATATTCTTTTCTTAATATGATATAATTTTATGCATGTCATAAATCTTGTTGTAGTTTTGACTCACCTCTCTCGAGTAATTAGTTCGAAAAAAATTAATGGGATTAATTTTTTTAAGGGGAGGTAATAAGGGAGCTGTTACGTACATTTATTACCTAAGGGGGTAGTCTTCGGTCCTGCCAAATGTACGCACCAGTTTTATGTAGTTATATTGTTTGTGCGTTCGATTGATTCACGCACTGACGTGCACAATGCTGTGTGAGTTGCTTTGGACGCACGTGTAACCTAGTTGAGTAGTTTGTGACGTCATGATAGGGGCAGCTCGGACGACATTTTATGTCCGCAGTGTTATTATTTGATTCCTGGCAGATTTGAAGAAGCCAGCAGTTGTATTCGTATCTATTGGTCTTCATGGCGAAGCCAATAGTGGATGTCTGAAGTAAGTGTCGCCCCATTTCGTATGGCAAGTTTAATTATGTAAATTAAAGTATCAGGCCGCTCCTATTAATGGTCTAGCGGGAATTCATCGGAGATGACATTCCTAGAATTGGACACACGGAGTCGATAGCCTTTGGAATCTTTTGTAGAGGGAGAATCCATATGTGGAATCAAGTTTATGAATATAGATATATGCTTCACATGTTTAATATGCCGTTTTACCTATGCCAAAGTCGTGGTATGGATACCGAGAGGTTAGCCAAGATGAAACACTAACTTGGTTGTATTGTTATATCTGCCTTTTGTTTGGATTGGATATGCTATCCAAGAATTTTACAACAAAGTCTGGGATGCTTACAAGTATGATAAATTATTGCTCCGTGAGAATGAATCCGTTTGCCTTAATAAACGTCCTTGGGAGAAGGTCAATGGACGTTAATTACCATGTCTGTTATATGAAATGGAAGTGATCCTTAGTCACTGGAATAAGAGAACTTAACTGTTAGAGATTCTACAACAACTTTTAACAGTGATATTAACATTTTAACGTATGATCTTCACATCTGTAACTATGATTGTCTTGTTCCACTTCGTTGGTGTCACGTCAATAAAATACATGTACAGTAAACACCGACTTGTGTGCTGCCAACATTTACCCAGTTCATCCAATGCAACGATACCTGTTGGAATGTTCGTTTGAAGAAGTTTATTGACATTTTGTTCGTATTCAACCATTCGCGTGATAAAATCAATACCATTACCATAAACGGACTCCAACATGTGCGGTTGGTGTGCGGTGGAACGAACGGAATAATTTGTCTTCTCTTTGTTGCTTTCACAAGTGCCTCTACGGCTGGCGGAGTTGTGGATTTTAAAGTTGCTCCCAAAGTGAAATGGGTTCATTTTCGATACAAGACAACAGGAGGCTGAGACACTTGGGATTCATGACCCAAGTGGGCCCGCCCCCCTTAGAGTGTGAAGGAGAGTATAAAGGGCCGAAACACGTGTTCGACGTGGGACTACTTCTGATGGTCAGATTGCCTCCTGTTTAATACAGTAATGCACAAGGGATTGATGAAAAACGCATTTCAGCGTTGAGCGATAAATTTACACCGTACGAAATAGTAGAACGAAAGAATTATCATTGAAAGTAGCAGAGCAGATAAATTTTCACTTCATCGTCATGTGCATCAAGTAAAATATTATTGTAATATTTATTAATAACAGCAAATATCAACATTCACAAATAGAATATAACAGTTTATTCTTAAAGCTGGCAGCACTGACAGATGAATACTGTGGTTTCATAAACACCCAAAACAAAAGAATTGGAGAAATAGCTGACGGATTTAATAAAGCAGTTCTGAAAGCTGCCCTAGAATCAATACCACGAGGGGCGAGAAAAGATTATAAGCCGTACTGGACAGAAGAACTCAAAGAACTGGAAGAACCGGTAACAGAGGCCAGACATGTAGCAGAAACGGACAAAACAATTGAGGCAAACATCGCCTACAAAACTATCTCTGCAACATACAGGAAAACGTTTAAACTGTTCAGCCAACAATAGCTGGATCAAAACAACAGAAAGTCTTAACCTCGACAAAGATGGAAGAAAACTATGGAGGCTCGCCAAAACCTTATATGATGAGGAATGCAAAAATAAGGAAATAGCCCTACAACAAAATGAGAAAATACTCACAAAGAAAGAAGCAGCTAATGTTTTTGCTTAAAAATTCTCACGTGAGAGCCAGATAAATGTTCCACCTGACAGAAAACAGGAAATTACCGAAGAGCAAGAACTTTACCAAAATATACCAACTGTTCCAGAAGAGCACATGACATCAAATCTCACCATGAGAGAGCTAGAGGCAGCCATTGTATCCCTGTTGGGTTCAGTTCTAGTGGTAAAAGAACTTCATTACGCGAATGGTGGCAAAGGAACAAAAAAAATGTCAGAAATGTTCTTCAAAACGAACTCCAACAAGTAGTGTTTAACTGGTCACTTACTGGCAGCACACAAGTCTGTGATGACTGTACATATATTTTATTTAACGTGACACATACGGAGTGGAACAAGACGATCATAGTTACAGGTGCAAAAAGGTCATACGTCAAAATGTTGATAATTACTTTTCAAGTTCATGAAGATTCTCTAACAGTTAAGTCCTCTTATTCAAGTGACTAAGGATCACTTCCTCTACCATATCATATGTCTTGCAGTCAAGTCCGTTGACCTTCTTTCAAGGACGTATCTTATGGCCAACGGATTCATTCTCAAGGAGCAATACTTCTTATCATACTTGTAACAATTCCAGACTTTTTCCATACGATACTTAGGTAGCATATATATAAAATCCAAACAAAGTCATCCACGACAATACGACCAGGTTAGAATTCTGTGTTGACTAACCTCTCTATATCCATGCCACGACTTTGGCATTGACGAAAAATCGGCATATAAAACATGTGAAGCATACAAATCAATTAACTTCGTTTACTCGTAGGTATCCTCCCTCTACGGTAATTCAAAAGGGCTAACGACTCCGTCTGTCCATTCTAGGAATGACATACTACGATGAATTCCCGCTAGACCAAAACTAGGAGCGGCCTGATACTTTAATTTAACTCAATAAACATTCGATGTGACATGGGGCGACACTTACTTGATACTTCCACTATTGGCTTCATCATGAATACCAGTAGATATCATTACAAAATAATGGCTTCTTCAAACTTGCCAGAAAAATCCAAGAAATATATATCGGACATAAACATGGTCCGAACTGCCCCGTTCAAAACATGACGTCAGAATTCCCTCAACTAGGTTAACCGTGCGTCCAAAGCAACTCACACTGCATTGTGCACGTCAGTGCGTGAATCAATCGAACGCACAAATAATATAACTTTATAAAGACTGGTGCGTACATTTGGCAGGACCGAAGACTACCCCCTTAGGTAATAAATGTACGTAACAGCTCCCTTATTACCTCCCCTTAAAAAAAATTAATTCTATTAATTTTTTTGAACTTAGTACCCGAGAGAGGTGAGTCAAAACTACAACAAGATATATGAAATGCATAAAGTTATACCATATTAAGAAAAGAATATTAAACGAAATCAATATAACTAAATGATAGTATGCATTAAAGCACACATCCACAATCGACCTACTTTGGAACGATGTGGTAATATTCGAAGTAAAACAAGTTGAAAATGAAAAATGAAAAAACCATTTAAAAAAAAAATGATAATAAAATTCAACTAAGTTTTCAAAAAAAAAAAATTTGAAACATATGATTTCAAAAATGAAAATGAACAGCAACACTGATGATAATCAATGACAAGAGAATCAATAAAACAGAAAAATTGAAAATACAATGTGCAAAAATGAAGCAATGCAAAATTAAACACTTTAAGAATCAACACCCTTAATGTTTTCTAACACTAGTACGGTTGACTAGTGATCTAACAGTGAGATATCATAACTAAGACCCGTGAATGCAGGTATTACGTGACAACTAAGAAAGTTAGTATGTGTGTGATCCATAATCAATTAAATAGATTAAATTGAATTATTCTAATTTATATATTTCTTAATTACTAACAAATAACCAGTTACTAATATATTCTAAGTAATTCCAATATCACTCATTGTCAATGTTCAGTTACAACTAGTTAGTAATCGACGAGACGATGTTCTCAATGTTCCATACACGATAAAATATATTCTCGAACACGATATGTAGTGTAATATGTTCCATAGGAATAACAAATGTATATTTGTCGCTCTTAACAATGTTTCCATACTAATAAAAAGTTACTGTAGTACCAATGTTCCCGTACTAATAAAATGTTACTCTAATACCACTGTTCCCGTTCTAATAAAACGTTACTATAGTATCAATGTTCCCGTACTAATAAAATGTTACTACACAAGAAGTAATGTTATAATCTATAAGTAAGTATATCCTGAAAGTTATACTTATACGAATACTTCAGTTATATAAACAGTCTTTATAGATGTACAATCAATGATAATGTACAAAGTTATTCATGTTATCGGTGAGGATGTTTCAACATCTGGAAGTGGTTTAGTTTCGACAAGTTCGCTTGGGCATCTCGACAAACAGTCTGCGAACACATTCTTCACTCCAGGAATAGCTCGTATTTCAAAATTGAATGGTTGAAGCGCTATAGCGTAACGCGCTGACTTCGATGATTTAACGTTCTTCGTGTATAAGGTGCCGTTATATTCCTGCATCAAAACTGCAGCAATAGCGTAAGAAGATGCATCACTGCGAAGAATGAAAGTGAGATTTTTGTTAGGCAACCTCAAAAAAGGTTCATTTGAAAAAAATCGTTTTATATAGTCTAACGCCGTTTGGTGATCCTGCGACCACTTTATTACATTAGATGTGCCTTTCTTCAGTAGAGACGAAAAAGGTGCAGTTATAGTAGACAAATGAGGGATGAATTTTGAATAGAACTGTATTAGTCCTAAAAGAGATCTAACTTGTTTTTTTTTGTCTTAGGTGCTGAGATGTTTAAAATTTTAGAGACGTTACTGTCTTCTGTATACATGAAACCATGACCTATGCGGTGACCCAGAAATGAGATGTCATGAAAACCGACAAAAGCCTTTGAAGGTTTCGCTGTTAAGTTATAATCCCGTAAGGTAGAAAGTAAAGCTTTTAATCCATGAATATGTTCATCCCAAGAGTCACTGAAAAGACAGATGTCATCTATGTAAGTAATGACATCGGGACGATGAGACAATATGCGGCGCATCATGCGTACAAAGGTAGCTGGCGCATTCATTAATCCGAATGGCATAAAATTCCATTGGAAAAGTTCATGAGAACTAGAAAAAGAACAAATAACTATTACAAGAAAGAGATGATGACTGCATAGGCTGAGTCATCAAAGAATGTGAAATCAAAATCCAATATAGTAGGTTACTATCTGCGTGACGCAGAATCAGGAACCAATTGTAATCGGAGAGAATGGTGGTGGAAATACACACCATTGTCCCGCTCGATAGCCATGCGAGCATCTCTATTGGTCCTAAAAGTAACCACGGCGTCACCATACCTATTTTTTGTATGAGGTAACAGACGCACGAACCTAACGTCTGCCGTGTGGTTGAGAAAATCTCCTAGTGCTTGCCAACTAGTTCGCTGAGGCAGATTTTGCACAAGGATGGTGCGAGAAGATGCACCTCTACCAATATAAGTGGTACCGTAGTCACAAGAATGTGAACAAGGTTGATGGGTAACATTAGTCCTCTTAGGTAAATTATAATATTTATTATTTATACCATTAGGATTATTCTTAAATGTACCATACGTTTGTACTTGATTATTATTACTTCTGCCAGGCAAAGGTGTAGGTGTACGGCATGTCGTAGACACCTGCTTGCTGGGCAAAGTTAAAACCTTACTGGCAACCTTATTGGTATTAATTTTCCTATCTGATTTACAACACTTATTTTCATTAGGAACATCCTTTCCCTTTTTCTCAAACGTAACCTTTTTCTTACGATCAGTTGCCTGCTGATCAAGTCGAGGGAAGGTATATGTCCCCCGGAATGACTTACTAGTCTTCACAGGTTGCGTTGAAACCTTAATGTCCATTCTTAAGAATGGATGCATGCAGTCGTAAAGATTGTAACGAATTAGCCACAGTGGCGTAATGAACAATGGAATCATTTTCGCTACTAGATTCCAAGATCTTATCATTACATAACAGTTTAGCAATATGTGTATGTGAAACAAATCTAGGAATAGTCGTAAATACACGTGCATCATGTATATTTTGCTTTTCCCAATCAGCAATCTGCTGTGGGGTACACTCTGTTATACCATATACACGACCCAATATGACATCACAAATTGGATTCGGAAGAAGACAGGCGTGGATCTTTCCTGAAAAAAATGGTGTATTTAAATTAATAACAGCCGTGGGAAATGTTTCCACGGTTCCACCAAAAGTCACACACTGGATGGTCTTGCCAGTAACACATGATGGGTCGACCAGCGAAGTCCGTACACCGATTGTGCTACAACCTGAGTCAAATAAAAGAGAGCATGGAATGGAATTTAAAAAACCCCTATTTAATTTAAGGCTTCGTGTTCCATCGTCAGTAGCTGACGTGGCCGCACAAGCCGCTGGTAGACAAGGCAAAACCTGTCCGCAGCGCAGCGTCGTGATCGCCTTGGGCTGGAAAAGTGTTGAGTATTCTGCACAAGCTGTCACCTGATGACTATCAATAGAACAAGACATGGCATTATGAGCATCAGCACCTTTAACCTGTTCATTGTTAGCCTGAGTATCACTTAAAGCGACATTAGAATGTCTACGTGTCTTACTCGACGATCCACCTATTCGACGCGATCGATTCTGATTATTATCCCCAAAATTGCTAGTATTTGCATTTTTGTTTACGTTAAAATCACGGTTAGTATGACTATTACCATTGTGCCATTGACCATATTGTCTATTTTGATAACCTTGTCTGTTATTGAAAGATTGTGATCTAAATTGCCCATTATGATAATAATTATTGCTTTGATTATTTCCAAAATTATTTTGATGAAAATCTTGTAATCTGTGAGATTGGCTAGAAGAAACATTATATAGAGAAGTTTAACAAAATTGTTTCCCTTCAAAAGAATTGCAATTCTTGTTATTTCCCTTTCTGACTTTTCTATCTCTAAGATTCATTATCAATTTTTTCTGTTTTTCAACTTCTATTTTCAACTCTACATAATCTGAACTTCAAACTTCTCATAATTAATTTTGAATTGTTTTTCTAGCTCTCTAGCAAACCCATTCATAGATATTTAAATCTTAAACTTCCGAGTTTCTGCAGCA
>JAMPIV010015930.1:0-129688 GCA_024509875.1 Oreohelix idahoensis
GGGGGTATTTGTGTAGGAGGTATGGGTATATGGGGGGGGGGGGAGATGTGGGTGTTTTATGTGGTTGGGAGTGGGTAGGTGGTGGGAGTGTGTTGGGGGGGGATGAGGGGTTGGGTGGAGGGGAGGGATGGAAGGATGGTAGGTTGAAGTTTTTAGGTTTTTTTGGGTGGTTGTAGGGGGGATGGTGGAATATGATATGAAAATGGAGTATGGGTGATTGGAGTTTGGGTTTGTTGGGGGGGGAATGAGGAGGAGGATTATAATGTGGGAAAGTTGGGATTTTTTTTGGGATGGGGGGAGATTATTTTGGGTTGTGGGGTTGGGGGTTGATTTTGGTATAGATTTGAGGTGGTTGAATTATATGGTGGGGAGGAGGAGTGGATGGGTGTTATTGTGGGGTGGGAGAGGTTGGGGGGGGGGTTGTTGGGGTGTATAGGGAGGTTTGGAGTGAATTTGTTGTTAGTGGATTTGGGGAGTGGGTTGATGGAGAGTAGGATTGTGGTGGTAGTGGGGGGTTGGGTGTTTAAGGTGGATTTAAGGTTGTGGTGGTATTGTGGATATGTGTTATTGGTATGGGGTTTGGTGTGGAGTTTGTTGGTATGGGTTTAATTACAGGGGAAATGATGGGGGTAGAGTGTGGGTTTTTTTTAACAAGTAATTACCTTACCAACATGCAAACTCTGCGCAACAATAGTTTGATGGAGCCTGTAATACAGTAAATGATAGTGGTAACTCTAGTGGGCTATCACTGGTTGTGCTTTCGATTTTGGGAGAGCAACTGAATGCCCCCAATGCTTAACATTGTTTGACTCATCAACTGTATCTACGCTAAGTTGTGGTCACCCTCTTCCTGCTCTACCTGCTACAGTTGCGCATGATGGGAGAGGATCTCTCATCTTACATAAAGGTCTAATAAATGATAGGCTAGTCTCAGTACTTTTCGATTCGGGATGTACTACCGTCGGGGTTAAGGAGTCTCTGATAGATCCTTGCTGTGCCACTGGAAAAACAATCAAATGTGTTACATTTGGTGGTACTATGGAAAGCTATCCTACTGCTATTATTAGGATTGACACTCCTTTCTTCACAGGAGATGTCCATGCATGTCTTCTTCCTAATCCTATTGCGGATCTTATAATCGGTCGTATTCATGGGGTTAAGGAATGCACCCCGCAACAAATTTCTAGTTGGGAAGAAAAAAACATTCAAACGGTCAATGCAGTGGTGACAAGAGCTCAAGCTCTTAATCCCCCAACTTCATCTGATAATAGTAATGAAGTTGATAGCCAAGACGAGCACTTGGTGATTTCCCATGACTCGTTTGTTAAACGTCAAGAAGAGGATCCTTCTTTGAAGAAATACTTCCTTCTTGCAAAGAAAGGGGATCCCAATCAAAATACGAATCACAAATCGTATATCACTATGAAGAATGGTATATTGGTACGAATGGTACAACACTCGGACAAGTCTATGCACTCGCAAATTCTTGTGCCTAAGTGTATGAGAGCCTTAATTCTTCGGCATGCACACGATTCTCAGTGTGCGGGACACATGGGTTTTTCCAGAACTAAAACTAGAGTCCTTGCGTCATTCTTTTGGCCATTCGTGAATAAAGACATCCGAATTTATTGCCGATCTTGCAAAATTTGTCAAGAGGTCAAGTCTAGGGGTCCGAGACATGCTGCTCCTATTCAGGCTGCAGATATTCCGATTCGGCCGTTTCAGAAAATGGCTATAGACATCATTGGTCCGTTCAAAATTAAGTCAGCCAGAGGACACCAATTTATCCTCACTTGCGTGGACATGTGCACGCGTTGGCCAGAGGCTATTCCTCTGAAGAGCATATCAACTGTCGATATCGCTGATGCTCTTTGGCTCGTATTTTCTCGTCTGGGATTCCCCGGAGAAATACTGTCGGATCACGGCACTCAGTTAATTTCGGACGTTATGTCTCAGGTAATGGCTACGCTAGACATTAAAAGGTCTCTCAGTAGTATTTTATCATCCAATGTCCAATGGATTGGTAGAACGTCTTATAGGACACTAAAGAACTTACTTGGCAAGATAACGGAGGATCATCCTGAAGATTGGGACAGGGTTTTACCTGCAGTCCTCTTTGCCTATAGAGAGGTTCCCAACGAGCATACAGGGTTTTCTCCTTTCGAACTTGTCTTTGGCGCGCAACCGCGCGGGCCAATGTCCTTGTTACACGATTTGATAACTTCCGATAATATTGACGATGATACACAATCGTCATATGAATATGTTATAGCTCTTAGGAAAAGATTATCGAATCGTGCAGGTTAGCAACTTCATCTTCCGAATTTGCGAAAGAAAAAGCTAGGCGATTTGCTAATAAGAAAAGACGCCTACGTCAACTTTGTCCTGGAGACAAAGCATATGTCTTACTGCCCTCAAGAGAGAATAGACTTCTCATTTCTTGGAAGGGTCCATACACTATAGTCTCGAAAATTTCTGATGTCGACTATATTGTCGATGTGGATGGAAGGCATAAACCTTCCATATAAATATGCTAACAGAGTTTATTGAACGTCCAGACTATTTACAGCCTATTTTCCAGGCGACGGACGACTCTCCAGTTCAACATGGTCACATCTCATCCCTGTCCGTTATACAGGATGAGGAAACTATTTTTTCTGACGTGAACTTACCTCTTCCTGCGATTCCACTTACTTCAACGGAATCGTGGAGAGACGTTACAGTCTCTTCCAACTTGTCTTTTGAGGAACAGCGTCAAGTATCCTCTACGTTACAATCATATCAGGATGTCCTTACCAACATTCCTGGACACACAGATGTCATAGAACATGACATCATACTTACTGATCGTAATCCGATCAGAGTAAGACCATACCCAATACCTATTCATTTTCAAGCACAAGTCGAGAAAGAATTGGATGAAATGATTCAACTACAAATAATTGAACCATCCACTTCAGCTTATTCTTCGTCGATAGTTATTGTTCGAAAGAAAGACAATAACATACGTCTTTGCGTTGATTATCGCAAATTAAATCAAGTTACGAAGTTCGATGCTGAACCTATGCCGTTATTAGATGATCTACTTATTAGACTTTCTAAAGCTAAATTCTTTACTAAACTAGACTTGTCGAAAGGTTATTGGCAAGTCCCACTGGCGGAACACGCCAAACCTCTCACTGCTTTTTCGACACCTAGGGGTCTGTTTCAATGGAATTTTATGCCTTTCGGGCTTATGAACGCCCCAGCGACTTTCGTGCGCATGATGCGACGAATTCTATCAGATCGTGCAGATGTCATTGCATATTTAGACGACATCTGTCTTTTCAGCGATACTTGGGAAGAACACTATGTGGGTCTGAAGGAATTGCTATCTACTCTACGTGAGCATAGATTGACTGCTAAACCCTCTAAAGCTTTTGTTGGGTTTAGTGAAATTTCCTTCCTAGGTCATCGAGTTGGTCATGGTCTGTTGAAGACAGAGGACCAAAACATTTCAAAGATATTAAATATCTCGGTTCCGAAGACAAAAAAGCAAGTGCGTAGTCTCTTGGGATTGATACAATTCTATGGAAGATTCATTGAGAATCTGTCCTCCATTATGGCACCACTTTCAACGTTATTGAAAAAAGGTTCTCCTAATATGGTGCGTTGGTCCCAAGAATGCCAATCTTCATTGGATCAGGTTAAGAATTTGTTCTCATCTCATCCTATCTTAAGACTACCGACGATTGATAAGACTTTTGTCCTTCGTAGTGATGCCTCTTCCACTGGCATTGGAGCGGCACTAATGCAGGAATATTCAGGAACTCTGCATCCTGTAATGTATATTTCTAGGAAGCTGAATGCGGCAGAAAGGAATTACTCGGTTTTGGACCGTGAATTGTTGGCTATGGTTTGGTCCATTCTTAAGCTACAAAGGTTCCTTCTGGGCGCGCATTTCTTTATGGAAACCGACCAAAAAGCTCTTACGGCTATGCAAAGTAAGGATTTGAAGAGCTCGAGATCTACTCGTTATGCTATTGCTCTTCAGCCTTTCCATTTCACGGTGCGAGCTATCCGTGGTTCGGATAATGTGATGGCGGACATATTGTCTAGATGCCCACATGATTCCAGTTAAATCTTGTGTCCTAGTTTTTCCTGATATATTTTCAGACTTAGGTCTGTCCTTAATATCATAATATGTTGTAATACAAATGTATTTGGATGATGTTTAGATAATTTAACAAATTTCATTTTGTCCATCCATCAGTGATATGTTGCTAAAATAGCATTGACATTTGTATATTGCTATGATTATATTATTTAGTAATGTTTGATATATGATTGGTATTGCCAGCAACTTAGGTTTCTTGAATGGTATCCCTTAGTTTGTTTGGTTTAAAGGAAATATTTTCTCTTATGTTGGGAGATGATTTGTACCCTCTTCTATTGTACCTGATATTAGGTTCATTGTTTGCATGAGCACAGAAGTGATACGGGTGCTATCTTGCTCATGAACATATTTAAAAAAAAAAATTGCATTTTTTTTTTTTACAGGGGGGTGGTAGTAATGTTGCTGTCATTTTCGACGGAGTCATCTGTCAAGTTATTTGCTTATGTTTGTATCATAAGTATAATTGTGTCTTTACCTGCGATGTCAGGTTGATTAGGGGTTGTCTTCCCTTGTTTATTCATTCATTGTGTTTGACCTTTAGGGTCAGAGGTTGTCAGTTCGGGCGTAGGCCTATGGGAAGGGTTTTTTTAAGCGGGAGTGAGATATACTTCCGGGAAGCCGGGAGGTCCTGTTTTTCTGAAGGGACCAAGAGTCCATTGTTTTTCGGGGAGAATCTTCGAAGTAACTGCTATGGCAGTTTTCCCCAGTGAATCTCTGTGCGTCGGGATGACGACAGAATTCCTTGTGTAGTTCTGAGGATTCATTTACCAGGTAATACCGACCTTTATGCATTATTACGCTTTTCGGTGGCAGAACATGTAAAGGATTACCTAGGGTGAACAGCAGTTCACGGATCCGCCATTTCAGAACTTATATATTTGTGCTCGAGGTAGCCATCCAAGACTGTTAGTCTTATATTGTCCAGAAATCCAGTGACGAAGATATATTGTGGGAGCCGCAGATTGGCGGAACTTCTATCTACAATAAGTATTACTGCAGGGTTGATGATAACCTATTTAACAGAAGTACACGGCCGACGTCAGAACGAGGCCTGTGCTTCCGGCTATTATACTACAGCCTGATATGTGCAATTGGCAGGGAGTGCCAAGTTGCACCTATGTGTCAAGGTAACTAAGGCATCTGACGCGTTTAGTCAGAGACGCCAACGGCGACGCTACGAACTGTCATTATTGAAGAACTTTGCTATTGACCATGCACGTCTATTCTGATGTTTACCTTTTTGAATGCCAAATGTATACCTATCGATGTCAGGTCAGCATGACCTTGTTACACTGACTGTTCCTGTTGATACTATGTGTGTTCCCGTCAATAAATGTCTTGAAACATGCCTGCAGTGTCAAAGCATCCTTGATTACTGCATGTGAGAGTATGGGTTGCAGGATCTACATCTATACGAGCCTAAACACATTCGCGTCTTCATTCGCACCCACACTCAATTCATCATACGCTCGCACTACACATCTAACAACATGTATACTGTCTTGGGCCAGTGATCACCTCAACAAGAAAAAAAGACAGTTACACCAACCCAACAGGTTTTAGGGAAAACAGAAGCACTATGGACCAGCTTTTCAGACTAGAACATGGGGTAATATCAGGATTTAAAAGAAATGCAAAAACAGTAACCGTATTAGTGGATGAAAAGTTGGGGCTTCCAAATTAATGTAAACAAAACAGTAGGTATGATATTCAGCAAAGGAAATTTATTTAAAAATAAAACAAAATCATTATAACCATTAAAGGACAGAAAATGTGTACCTCCTCAACAACAAGATTTCTGGGCATAACTTTAGATAAATAACTAAATTGGAATAAACATATAGACAATTTAGCAGAAAGCTGTAGGGGACTCCTAAATATACTAAGGATAGTAAAAGGTAATGGATGGGGGGCCAGCAATAAAATAATGCTTATGTTCTACACGTCTTTCATCAGGGTGAAACTGGATTATGCAGCATAGTCTATGACTCAACTGCAGCTTCTAACAAAGAGAAACTTGACAGAATTCAAAATGCAGCCATGAGTTGCTGTTGTTTTGAAAAGGTGATGGGTGGAGAGCGGGCATTTAACAGCTTACCTTTATTGCCTCTTCTCGTTCCATCTTGGTCTATCATGTTCAACCAGAAAATTGGTGTCACAGCACTATTCCGCAGTGCATCGTATGTATTGTGTTCGGCGAAAAGTCATCCGGGCGACGCCGGGGCTAGCCGAACTGGTTTGTCAGATGACCACCGGAAGTCGGGGGAAAAGGGGCAACGTGGATTAGTCAGAAACTAGCCTTCGTCCAGGTTGGACGGATATTTCCTTTTGTCAGCGAGATTGCTGTGTGATTCAGGTTTTGACTTAATTGAGTGCTTGCCATATTTCCGTCCTGGTTAATAATTATGTTGTAATTCTAGAGCAGTGTAGAATCTAATTTGCAATTTCTACAGGCCGTAGTTTAATAAAATGTCAATGATTTGAGTGTGTGTCCCTGGTAAAATCTACTCTAGAATCCTAGAGCAGAGACTCCGACGCCTAGCTGAGCCACAATTGGATGAGGTCCAGTGCGGATTCCGAGCAAACCGAAGTACTCAAGACCCAATCTTCACACTCAGACAGCTGAGTGAAAAGGCCCTTGAGTATAAGAGTGAGATCCATCTTTGTTTCATAGATCTAGAAAAGGCGTTTGACAGGGTCCCCTGGAGCAAACTTTGGGACTGTTTGACAAGGAAGAATATTCCAGCACCTCTGATTCATGCTATACAGAGCTTCTACAAGTCTTGCAGAAATTATGTGAGGACAGCAAACCATAAGTCAGAAGAGTTCAGAACCACCACTGGTGTAAGACAAGGTGATATCCTATTACCTTACCTCTTCATACTCCTTATGGACGATGTCATCAAGGCATGTAAGGAGAGAACAAGAAAGTATTCAGTGGGGTACTGGAAGATGAGACAGGTCTATATTTCGGAGCTGGCATTTGCTGATGATGTTGCCCTGATTGCTAAATCAGAGGCACATCTCCAATCCAACCTGCAAGTCTGGAAGGAAGAGCTGAAGAAGAGAGGGATGGTCATAAGCAGCTCTAAAACAAAATCCATGGTGATATCACGGGAAGAAAGAAGACATCAGATTAAGCTGGGAGAACAGGTCCTGGAGCAGGTCGACCACTTTAAATACCTCGGAGCTATTACAGACCGAAAGGGAGGCATCAAAGAAGAGTTGGCCACTCGAAAAGCAGCAACTGGGAGACTTTTTCAGGCCATAAATCGAGGATTCCTCAGCAAGAGAGAGGTTAGTAAGAAAACGAAAATGGCTGTATACCGCTCCACCTATGTCCCAGTCTTGACATATGGATGCGAGTCATGGGCAATGACTACAACCCATAAAAGCCAGATCCAAACCTCAGAAATGAGGTATCTGAGGAAGGTGGTTGAAGTAACAAGAAGAGACATGGTACGCAACCAGACGATACGTCAAAGCCTTAAATCCCACCCCCTGCAGACCCAAGTAGAACAGTCCCAACTAAGATGGTTTGGCCATGTCTGCAGAATGGGAGAAGATCGGATACCACGACAAGCCATGGGAAACAAAGAGCCAAGGATCCAGACCCCGAGGACGACCCAGAATCCGCTGGGAGGATAACATTAGACAATCTTTGAAGGACCGAGGACTAGAATGGAACCAGGCCAGGAGGAAGACAGCAGATAGGATAGTCTGGCGCTCTCTCTTCCAAACCTCTACACCTCACGGTAGAAGGGGAGCGACTAAGTAAGTAAGTAAGTAAGATTTGAGTGTGTCATTGTAACAGTTTTTGCCTCTCATGTGAACGATATTCATAGCAGTGGGTTTTTGGTGTAAGTCATACATTCATGTATGAAGGGGACAGATTATGCTGCTAAGGCAAGTTTACAGTGGCTTTTCATTATTGTATTTGATGCGTTTGCTGGCCGTGTGAGGCCGTGTTGTGTGTATACATTATTAAACTGATGTACCTGTTAAAGGTGTTTATTTCTTATGTCAGCCGTTGTTGTGTGGTGATACTCTTAGAAGAACGTGCCTTTATTTATTGTTATAAATCCACACTGCAGTGGTGTAACCAGTGGAGGGTTCTCCACGATAAGTGGTTCTTGACAGTTGGGGTAATTTAGTGTCATTTTCTTTAATAATTTTGTATTCAATTTAAATAACTACTGTCTTTTGCAGTTGCTGATTTTAATTTATAGTCATTCTCTTCCTGACATTCTAGGCAGTGTGGTTCATCTATCATAAAGTATGCTGCACCGAGACGGAGACGCTACAGTTTTTTTTTTGTTCGATGGTATCTTTAAGTCTTCTCTGACCTAGCATGTCCTTGTTGTTTCTTTCAGCAGTTTGAACCCATGTCTGCCTTTTCTACTGTTCTTCCATGTTGTCTTCCATTCCTCGTTTATAGTTAGCTTCACTTGGATTTTAATCTCCGACCTTCCCAGTTCTGCTCTTATATTGTTTTCACTTATTCTTCCATTCTTGGCGTTCTGGTCTGCCAACTCGTTATAAGCTATACCTATGTGTGATGGAACCCACACTAGCCTCACACTACATCCTTTGTTCCCTATTGGTGTATTAATTGCTAGAATTTCTTTCTTTATGTTTGGCCGGCTACATTTACCTGGGTGTTCTAGTGCTTGTAGTGATGATAGTGAGTCTGTAAATATCGTATCAGCTTCTGGTGAGTTATCTTCGATTATTTCTAAACTTTGTAGAATTGCTACCATCTCTGCGGTAAAAATCGAAGCCCCTTCAGTTACAATGTAGCGCTTGTTAATTCCCCACTGTGGTATCACTACTCCTGCGCCTAGTTTCCCACTATCACCCTTGGATCCATCAGTGTAGACGGCCAGACATTGTTTAGTTAGTTGATCTATGAACTTTCTACTTATCATTGTGTCTAAACTTAAAATTTGTATCCAACCAGCCAGGCGCCCTCAGGGGAAGAAAACTCATAAAAGGCTGGATGTCACCAAACTAAAGAAGACAAAAATCAAACAGTCATTACTGACACCATAGAAGACCGTCTCAAATCTATCTCGTTAGACGGCCAAAGTGTGGAAACAAATTGGGCAGCCCTAAGTGAGCAGATCTACAACACTGCTACAGAGGTCCTGGGTCCCGCCATCAAGAAACAAAATGACTGGTTTGATGAGAACTCAGATGATATAAAGAAGATGTTGGCTGAGAAACACCATCTCCATAAAGCATATTTAAATGATCCAAAATCTACATAAAAGAAAGACGCTTTCAATAACATGTGTAGAATCGTCCAACATAAACTACGCCAGACGCGGGATTCATGGCTGAGTAATAAAGCAGATGAGCTCCAAGGCTTTGCTGATAGCCATGACTTGAAGAATTTTTACCATGCACTCAAAGCGGTCTATGGTCCAACATCATCAGGATCATTTCCCCTCCTTAATGCAGATGGAAAAACACTAATTACAGACAAGGAAAAAATTCTCCAACGCTGGGTCGAACACTTTAATAATATCCTGTAGCTGGGAAGAATATTTGCCAGCCATTTGTGCCCTCAATGCTGGCTCAGAGGCTGATCTGCAGCATAGTGTGGATAGATTCTCCGAAGCCTGCGCCAACTTTGGGCTTACCATCAACATGAAGAAAACAGAAATCATGTACCAACCAGCTCCTGGCACAGTTTATACTGAGCCAATCATCAAGGTTAATGGTGAAAAACTGAATGTTGTGAACAGATTCACATACCTTGGTAGCACACTATCCCAGAACATCGTCATTGATGATGAGGTGAACACCAGGATCTCCAAAGCCAGCAGCACATTTGGCAGACTATACACCAACGTTTGGCATCGAAGTGGCATTAGTCTACAGACAAGGCTGAAGGTGTACAGAGCTGCAGCGCTGCTATATGCATGTGAAACATGGACTGTATACAGGCACCACGAAAAGAAGCTAAACCACTTCCATACAGTCTGTCTCAGGAAGATAATGAACATCAAATGGCAAGACAAGATCCCGGATACCGCCGTTCTTGACAGAGCTGGTATCCCTAGTATAGATACTATTCTGATGCAGTCACAGATTCGCTGGGCAGGTCATGTAGTCCGCATGCCAGACCATCGACTGCCAAAGATACTCTTTTATGGTGAGATGCAAAAGGGTAAACGCTCCCATGGTGGCCAAAAGAAGCGCTTCAAAGACACGTTAAAGACGTCATTGAAAACCTTTGACATAAACCCAGACACATGGGAAGCTGCTGCGCAAGACCGAACTGCTTGGCGCACATCTCTTCGTAAAGGTGCAGCGGCATGCGAATCATCCAGAAGAGCAGCAGCGGAACAGCGGAGACAAGCTAGAAATGACCGTGTAATAAAACCTTCACATGTAGCAAACATTTCCTGCCCAAACTGTCCGAGATCTTTCCAGGCCCGCATCGGGCTCATCAGTCACCTTCGTACCCATAGACTAACCTAACATATTCCTAAATAATTGGATGAACAGAGTGGTCTTCATCACCCGTGATGGACGAAAAACAAAACAACATTTCGTACGAATGTTTCCTTACTTGTAAACTTCGAGGTAATGTTCACCTTTAGCCCCACCGATGTCCTATTGTAACTTTTCGTTTACTTTGTACTTGGAATTGGAGTTTACAAGTAAGGAAACATTCGTACGAAATACGAATAGCATAAATGATGTTCCTCCGGTGGTCACGACAATAAATAATTATAATCACAACGTTACAAAATTAATAAATAAATATAATTAATTTGTTTGTAAGATAATGACATGTATTGACTTTAAAACATACAGAAATATTTAAAAATACCTGTTAGCTCCCTAAGGAGCATAGGCCTTCAACAAACGCATGCCAAATCCTCCTGTCAGATGCTTTTCGCGCGAGGTCTTTCCACGAATTCCTCTTCTTTTTCAGTTCTGTATCTAGTTATCTTGTCTGTGTGTGTGTGTTTGTTTGTTTTTTTGGTTTACCTCTGACTCTCTTTAATAATTATAATCAAAGTGTGGTTATATATATAAATATATGTATAAAACACTGTGATTATAATGATTAAAGAGCATATATATAAAAAGGTCAAGGTATTCCCATAGCAGATACTGCCGTAGGAGAATGAAGTGTTAGAGACTTCACTATACTAGGTCCAGCATCAAGAGGTGGGGTGTGACTAGTTCCCTTCCTCGATACTTTTCCTTTCCTAACTCAAGAGCAAAGTCAGGTATCCATTTACAGCTGGGTAGACTGGAGCGCGATGATACCATGAATCGAACCCATCACCTTAGCCACGAGAGACCAGCGCTGTAACAACTCTGTCGTTCGGACGCTTATATATCCTAATTATCACGTCACTGTGTTAACAAGTCGCAATAAATAATTATTGAAAGTACAACAACGATCATAATCTTATGATACTGTACTTACTAATTTATGGTGTTGCGAAATATTTAGCTTTAGCGCTGTGCGAAATATTAGTTGTATATAACTAAACAACAAGTACGCGGCACAAACAAGTAGCCTATGCTGCAGCGACAGAAACGCATTAAATCTTGATTAAAAAGTTGATATGGATATCGTACGAATGTTTGCTTAAAGTCGATGTAGAAAGTAAACGAAAAGTTACAAAAGGACATCGGTGGGGCTAAAGGCGAACATTACCACAGGGACAACTGAGGCCTGTAAACAGTAAATAAATATTAGACAAACATAAAGGTATGTTTGCTCTGCTCTAAAGTTTTTTTTACTGAGTATTGCCATGTTGCCATTGACAGCTTATTCTGTGCACCAGTGCTTAAGGTCAGAAAGACACCTCCACCTCCATTTTCTGTTGCATTTGTTGCTGATCCATCTATGTATGCATGAATCCAGGTGTTATGTGGGAAATATTTCTCTGTGTATTTTGTGGGAACTTTGATTTGCCACATTTACAATGATTTGATAGATGTTCTTCTTCTTCTTCTTCCTCGTTCGCCCTGAATAGGACGGTGGTTGCGTTGTGTCTGTTTACAACGTAGCTGTGATATCTGCACCTTTCGGTCGACACATCCGACTTCTGCACGGCATTTTTTAGGACCGGGTTTGCCTTCCCATTGCGATCCGTGCTCGCTCAGCCAGCCTGCACTGCTGCAGACTGTTTCCAGGACCACCACGTGGAGGTGGAGCACGGTCTTGGCCAGCTCTGGTTCGCTGGTCCTGATGCAGGCAGTCAAGCTATGAGTTGCTGACTGCGGTCTCTATTGCTGCGATTTGATAGATGTGATGCCACTTTCCTGTATCAGCAGTTATTCTTCATCCTCCTTTGTCCTGAAAAAGGACGTTGGTTGCGTTGTGTCGCACTTTACAGCGCAGCTGCGATATTTGCGCCTTTCGGCCCGACACATCCGACTTCCGCACTGCATTTTTTGGGACCGGGTTTGCTTTTCCTCTTCGATCCCTACTCTCTCGGCCAGACTACAGTGATGCAGCCTGTTTCCAGGACCACCACTTGGAGGTGGAGTAGTGTCTTGGTCAGCTCTGGTTTGCTGACGCAAGCAGTCAAGCTATGAGTCGCTGACTGCATTCATCTCTTGCTGCGTCTTCAGTCCCAGCAGTTATTCATCTTATTTGGAATTGAAAACACTATATATCCTAATTATAACCCATCAGAGGTTGAAGAGTTATTTCTCATTAAACAAAAACAAATAAAATAGGGAACTTAAAAATTCCCAGCAAAAAAGTAATTACGCTGCCTACTCAGACTATAATTAAGAATAGTTTATTTTAGTATAGAATTTTAATGTGCAAAATGTATACAATAAAATAATATGAAAAACAGAGAATAACAATATTATATTATTTACAGGATTGCAATTCACCCATATCAGTAGAAGAGGTGTTGAGAATAGACTGACTTAGAGAACTGCACGATATAGTAAAGCAGTATGCAACCAGAACCAAAAACAAAAATTAATATGTAAGGTTTACTGAGGGTGTAGTGGGAAATTTAATGTGTAATAAGGTTCTCTTAATACATATTGATAATAACAAATAAATAGTGAACCAGGCTACATCCCAGACTTCACCTCTTCCTATATTTTTTTCAAGTACAACAAATGTAGCCTACATTAACTCTTTGATTCCAAAATTATTACTTACACTGTGCCTCAATTTTGTGTGTGTGTTTTTTTTTTCCCCAATGAATTCTAAACAGCAGAATATACCATGTTTTTGTGTAAATTGTTTATGTGAACATGCACTTATTATATATTAAACTGATGGGAAATTGATAGGGAGTCAAGATGTTCAGTGTTTCTCCATTAGTATTAACACAAGCATAATTGGAATTTATAAAAACCCAATGCATGTAGTAAAAAACACACCAACAAAGTTAACAGTAGAATATAAACTTGATGAAGGCAGTTTATTGTTGCAGTCAATGAAACTTGCTTTCCTAGACTTGGAACATCAAGGTAATTCATATATGGCCATACCTACAGCACAGTCTGGATAAGTAGAAATTACTGGGACCACCTAAAAAAAATTCTGCTTTTCAGGAGTTTGCTCAGAACTGGACATTTTGCAGTCAGAATAAAAGAGAGAGTAAAAAGTATTTATTTTTACCCTTTATTTATAATTGTTTCATAATTTGACATGTTATTGGGCCAAAGGGCTGATAGCCCAAGTGCTGCTGGTTACAAAAAGAAGACAAAAAAATTTTAAACAAGTCAAGTATAATTATATCACATAAATATTTTGACAATTGTTTGTGGTTTTAAAAGTTTATCTTTAGCTTTGTCTTTCACCTGTGACTGTGGTTGTTCGTCCATCACGGGTGATGAAGACCACTCTGTTCATCCAATTATTTAAGAATATGTTAGGTTAGTCTATGGGTACGAAGGTGACTGAAGAGCCCGATGCGGGCCTGGAAAGATCTTGGACAGTGTGGGCAGGGAATGTTTGCTTCATGTGAAGATTTTATTTCACGGTCCTTTCTAGCTTGTCTCCGCTGTTCTGCTGCTGCTCTTCTGGATGATTCGCATGCTGCTGCACCTTTACGAAGAGATGTGCGCCAAGCAGTTCGGTCTTGCGCAGCAGCTTCCCATGTGTCTGGGTTTATGTCAAAGGTTTTCAATGACGTCTTTAACGTGTCTTTGAAGCGCTTCTTTTGGCCACCATGGGAGCATTTACCCTTCTGCATCTCACCATAAAAGAGTATCTTTGGCAGTCGATGGTCTGGCATGCGGACTACATGACCTGCCCAGCGAATTTGTGACTTTATCAGAATAGTATCAATACTAGGGATACCAGCTCTGTCAAGAACGGCGGTATCCGGGATCTTGTCTTGCCATTTGATGTTCATTATCTTCCTGAGACAGACTGTATGGAAGTGGTTTAGCTTCTTTACGTGGCGCCTGTATACAGTCCATGTTTCACATGCATATAGCAGCACTGGAAGCACCGCAGCTCTGTATACCTTCAGCTTTGTCTGTAGACTAATGCCACTTCGATGCCAAACGTTGGTGTATAGTCTGTCACCTGTGACTAGTCATTAACTGTAGCCTTAGATCAAGTTCTGTTAGTTTTTCAATGGCCAGGCAAAATCCACTCATCAGCTAAATGTAACATTCCTCATCTCTTCCATCATTTGATAATGAATTATGACTATCAGCTCAATTCTCTTAATTGTTGACTATGTTTTTAAGTAAATGTGACACATTCATTTTCTCAGGAGACTTAGAATTTGTAGATACGACATGGCTTGTCACATTTCTGTGGTAATTTAAAGAAAACCATAAAATTGTGATTCATCACAAAACTATAATAAAAATGCCAAAGCATGTACACATGCTGTTTAACTTGACTCTGATTGCTAAAACAGTAACAGAAGTCACTTTATGGTTTTAAAATGTAGACTAGATCAGCAGCAGGCAACCTATGTGATGTGAGGATTTACTTTAGAAACACTGAGCTCTCTAAAGATCTGCCTTGATACAATCATATCTGTTTCAGGTTCCAGAGTATAAAAAATGTTGAAGAAGTGCAGCTTATAAGTTATTTGAATCTCTACAGCATAACCCTTTTACTGCAATTCTTTCAACAAGACATTGAAAAATTGAAACTAAATTATATTTTACCAAATGATAACGTCACTTCAAATAAAGGATCCCATTCTTATCTTATGCAGTTCATTAATAAATTGAATTTTAATAAGGCTTCTCATAGGTTATCAATGGAAACACAGAATAAGTACCTTTAATCCTGGGGATATCATACTTTTAAATACTTTTGAGAAAGAGTAAGTCCTTAGTTTGCTATCGTTTTTTTTTTTTTTTTTTTTTAAATTTCTATCATGTAAAGATCTACCAAATCTTCCCATGTGATCTCCTTTATTTTTAAGTTTGGAGATAACTTTGAGGATTAGGGTATGTTCACTGCTGGTGTGAAATGCATTAAACAGATGTGGGGATAGGGGAAGATAGTAACTGTGGGTCCCAGAAATATTGAAAGTGAAAAAGGAAAGGAGAGAATGAAGTAATGGAAAATGATAAAGTATTTATTTTAAAAAAGCGTATTTGTTTATGGCTAATGCAGTTGCATTAGGCCCCACCATTTGACAGTGATTATTGCTGTGAGGTAATGCTGCTTAGATATTGGTGTAAATATATGTAGTATGTCTTTATAGTCTTAAAATGATTCTCATCATCTGCTACATTTCATTGCCTTCAGGTTGAAAGAAATATGGAATCAAATGTCACACATCTAATTACAGAAATGAAGCAGGAAACAGACTATGAGGTATGTCAAATATTTATGTCCCATGTAATTCCCCTGGGTCTCTGAAGAGACAAAGAAAGAATATGTCTACTGCACTCTTGAGCGTGTCATACAAAGTGACTTGTGGGGTTGTGGGTGGGGCTGGCTACCTCATTATGTTAAACAAATTGTCACAGACTCGACTGCTGCAAGTGTATGTGAATGCTTGGTACAGGCTTCTAACAAGTGGTCCAGATGTAATGGTGGCTGTATGCTCTGTTAGGAACACAAAAAGAAGATGAATGAAAATATTGAAATTTGGAAGCTTTCAAGGGTGCATTCTTCTTCTTCGATCCTAAGCCGCCGACTGTCAAAGCAGCCAGTGGCCATCATACCTGGTGGCATCTTGTAGGGCAACAACAAATTGATTCCACTTTGCTCAGTCGATGGCCATCCTTTGTACAGTGCCCCAACTCTGGTCCATTCTTTGCATCTCAGGCTCACAGTACTCCACAGGTTGTTTTTGGTCGGCCTCTCTTTCATTTTCCTTCTGGGGTCATAGCATAACTGTTCATGAGATGGCATTGGGGTCTCTTCTGAGGACATGTCCAACCAAACTTCAGCATCTTTCAGCTATGATGGTATGCATGTCCACTTGCTTGCTCTGAGTAAGTTGATCTTGGTTGGTGATGGTATTTGGCCAAAAGATTCAGACAATTTTTCTTAGGCAAATTGTATGAAAAGAGGATAATTTTGACATTTCCTTCTCTTTTACTCTCCTGCATTCCGCACCATAGAGAAGAACGAAAAGCACACAGCTCTGATATAATCTTAATTTTGTGCTTGTGCTGTACTGAGAGGACTTCCAAATGTTGTTTAGACTATAAAGGTGTGCATGATATAGTGTTGAGAAATGAACAAAGCACAGTATACAAAATAACTAAAATCATCAGCGGAAAACGAAGTGCAAACAATATTACATTAGTGAGAGATAAGCAAAGAAATCTCACCATGACAGCAGAGGGACAGGAAACAAGATATGCAGAGCATTTCAGAGAAACTCTGAACAAGGAACCACCAGAGACACAATTAAATGTTTCTGAGGCTGAAAATGATCTAGATGTTAATACAGACATTCCGCGAAAAGAAGAAATCATCACAGCAATCAAAGGGTTAAAGAATGGAAAAGCTCCTGGCCATGATAACTTAAATGCAGAGCGATTTAAAGCAGACCTTAAGCTAGCAGCAGAACTATTATAGCACATTTCACTAGCTTTGCCCAACTTCAAAATGCTGTATCTCAGCGAATATATAACGCATATAAGTGAAATGTTGTGTGTGAATTTGAAATGATATAGACCCTATGAATGAAATTTTTCATTAAAATGCAGCGATAGGTTTCAATTTTCGTTTTTTTTTTTTGCGATCTAATATCAAAAGTCTACTTGCCAACACACATCACACACATACATTTTGAAATGTCTACAGTAAATTATATGACCTCATTTGCACATGATTGGTTTATCATACAATTGACATGATTTTAGCGTGAAATTGCACTTCTTGGACATAAAACAGTTTATATCTGGTGTTACTCACACATTAAATATCTCGGAGCTATTATAGACCGAAAGGGAGGCATCAAAGAAGAGTTGGTCACTCGAAAAGCAGCGGCTGGGAGACTTTTTCAGGCCATAAATCGTGGATTCCTCAGCAAGACAGAGGTTGGTAAGAAAACGAAGATGGCTGTATACCGCTCCACCTATGTCCCAGTCTTGACATATGGATGCGAGTCGTGGGCAATGACTACAACCCATAAAAGCCAGATCCAAACCTTAGAAATGAGGTATCTGAGGAAAGTGGTTGAAGTAACAAGAAGAGACATGGTCCGCAACCAGACGATCCGTCAAGAGGCCTAAAATCCCATCCGCTGCAGACCCAAATAGAACAGTCCCAACTAAGATGGTTTGGCCATGTCTGCAGAATGGGAGAAGATCGGCTACCACGACAAGCATGGGAAACAAAGAGCCAATGATCCAGACCTCCAGGATGACCCAGAGTCCGCTGGGAGGACAACATTAGACAATCTTTGAAGGACCGAGGACTAGAATGGAACCAGGCCAGGAAGAAGACAGCTGATAGAATAGTCTGGCACTCTCTCTTCCAAACCTCTACACCTCACGGTAGAAGGGGAATGACTAAGTAAGTAAGTAAGTTACTCACACATTGTCAATCAGTGGTGTGTCTACAAAAAGTATTGTGTGGTTAAGTAGGAAAAATGAGTCTGCGAATACAGTTTATGACATTACATCAAATCACAAATAGGATTTTAAAGTATTTCTGCAATGAAGCTACTCGAGGAAAACTATATCATTCTATTTCAAACCCACAAAAGAGGACTATTCGTGCCTTGGGGATAAGTAAACGATCATTGCACCACTGGATAGCGACATCTGAAAGTGCTGATTCCAGTGTTTTACACACGAAAATTAGGCCAAGAGTGGTGGATAATTTTGACAAAGAATTGATCCACAGAGAAATGTGCAATATGTTTGACAATAATGAGGCAGTGACTTTAAGGAAATTGAAACATTGGTTAAGGAAGAATAATGACATTGATACGAGGTGCGTTCAGAAAGTAATGCACCACATCATTTTTCTCAGCTAATAATGAAGATAAAAGCATGACATTTTGCACACTTCAAATATGGCATATGCCAATTGTGTGCACCAAATTGCACTGCAACCGGCCAAATATTACGGCTGCGCTAAACCGTTGAAATGGAGCATGTTAGCAACTTGCGTTATAAGCAGCGAATTGTGATAGAATTTCTCGTTGCAGAGAAGGAAACTGTTGTGAACATTCACAAGCGTCTATGTGATGTGTATGGAAGTTTTGCAGTTGACAGGAGTACAGTCAGTTGCTGGATTCAGAGAGTCAAAGAATCAGGAAGTGGAGATACGGAGCTGCTTGATCTGCTATGCTGTGGACGTCCTGTCACAGCCACCAACGCAGAAATGTTGAAATGTGCTTGTTGAAGTAATATGTTGCGTAATGTTGCAGTGCTGTAGATGTGAGTAGGGTGTCAGGTCAACCCAGGCAGTACAATGATGCGAATATAGGTCACCAGGCGTTGAGGCACTGACAGGGTGTAATGAAGACTCTCTCAAACGTACAGGCTCTCAGAGGTGTAGTAATCGTAGAAATGTGTGGTTGACATGATGTGTGGGTGTGTAGACATCAGATAAGGTGATGAACGCGAATGTGTATAGGCTCTTTGACAACGGCACAGTACACCCACTCAACCACATGTAGAAGTCAGAGAATGTGGTTAACAGCAGCTGACTTTACAATACTTTAATGTAGTACGATACAAGAGATGCCAACATCAGGACATAGTCATTTGACAAAACTCAGGAACATTGGAAACGTGACAACAGTACATTACAGTTTGCATCAACAGATCATCAGTAAGCTGTGCATATATGATGCTGACTTCAATCTAACATTCTTCCTACAGCCATAGCGAAAATACCCCGCATTGCTAGCGAGTCTTTATATATGAGTTTAAACAACTCTATTCTGACACCAGCAAGTCAGATACATTGTCTAGTATGCAGCAGGCTGCAAAATATGGCAGGCTTCTAGGTACAATGGCCTCTGTGGTATTCCTTAGCAAACAGTGGGGTCAGACCCTGTCCAATATGATAATATAATGTTCTTTGGGCATGCACAGGCCCTAAGCAAATAATGTCAGCATAATTCGTGAGCTTAACTCTCGTATCCTCGATGGACTCTTTCCCGCCCAGGGAAAAGTCACTGAGCAGGTAAATAAATGTTATACATGATTCTGATAATAAAGGAAAATGTATCGAAGGATAATTTACCTTGTTGTTCCTTCAGGATAACACTAATAAACACACTCGTCTCCTAGATGCTTAGAAATATATCATGGGGAAACCATATTTAGAAATTTTCTTCTCACACACAGAGGACTTTCCTTCCCCAGGCTTAAAGCCAGATCGAAGACTCCAAAAGGATGTCTTGTTACTCTGCAAAGCACAGCTCGACTCCCAGATCAGAAGTCTGTCTCAACGTGCCACACAAACTTTGCACATGCGTCCTTAGACGCTAGACCCTCTGAGCTAAACTCAGGTAGGCGATGTTGAACACATACTAGGAAAAGACTGACCATTCAAGCCATATATGGTCAGGTAATAAGACCTCACTTCTAATTGCAAACATTCTGAGAAAAGCTGACCATTGAAGCCATATATGGTCAGGCAACCAGACATCAGTTCTAATATTAGACTGCTAGGTTAAAACAAGTGGGATAACAACCACTGTTAAATTCAACCCCAGTAAAACATGAGTAATACCCCTTTGATCAGGAATCTAAAGTTAATGTCTCCAAACTAAACAGGTACATTTAACAGATTATAAACTCTGCAAAACTGTACGCAACAGTTTACCCCCCCCCCCCCCCCCCCCCCCCCCTCCCCCCCCCCCCCCCCCCCCCCCTTTCTTCGGCCCCTCCCCCGCCTTGGAAAAAAAAGAATCTTTTTTTTTTGGAAATACATCCAAGAGCAAGATTTAACAGGCTCATAACGCATGAATGATGCACGGACGAAAAGTATTCCATATAAATATAATGCCTAATGTGAGGCTAACTTGACGCATGGAGCGTCAGGGGAGAATATATCTCAGAACATTAGAGAAAGCATTTCTCTAAGTACACTATATTCCAGGGAGGTGCCACCAATGTACACTACAGTGCTGGCAATGTTATAATGCAAGCAACAGTTACATACATATAATTTTATCTCACGTGAAGTACCTTATGTCAAAGTCTAGCAATGAAACATCATCAAGAACAGCAGTGTCATTATCTAAATATACCGCATTATAGAGATACAATCACCTTAACAATAAAAGGTTACATCATGTTAACATGTAATAATATTTTTTTAACATAATGTTTTATACACAATTAACTAAGTAGATGAACAATGAAGTCCAGATCATAATCTAAGAGGGCACATCTACTGTATCGTTCCAAGGGTAAGTAAGGACCTCACAATACGTCATGGTTGGCAGAATGTACAGATTCTCTCAAAACATCAACGACTTGCTGAGAAAATACAAATAACACAATTCTATTTGATAACCGTAAGATTTTCTAATATACAGTAATCAAACATACATTCTTAACTATTAACTGTGGCTGAGTGAAATTTCGACCATTATAGTGTGAGCACTAAACCTTCCTCTGTTATACCCGAGATGGTAACAGAGAAAGAAAATCACACAGCATAATACCATGAATTCACGTAAAGTGAGAACAGATGTGCTGATATATAGTTATAGTAAAGAACTGTTATAAATCTCAAAGTGTATCAGGAAATCTAGGTCACAATAGTTACATGGAATCATATGGGCATCTGGACAGAATGTCTGCCATCACATTATCCGAACCATGGATATCTCGTACCGTGAAATGAAAGGGTTGAAGAGCAATGGCATATCGAGTGGATCTCGAGCTCTTCAAGTTCTTACTCTGAATAGCTGTAAGAGCTTTTTGGTCGGTTTCCACAATGAAATGCGCGCCAAGAAGGAATCTTTGTAACTTAAGAATTGACCATACCATAGCCAACAATTCACGGTCTAGAACCGAGTAATTCCTTTCTGCTGCATTCAGTTTCATATAGATATACATTACCGGATGCAGAGTTTCTGAATACTCCTGCATTAGTGCCACCCCGATCCCAGTGGATGTGGCTTCACTTCTTTTTTTCTTCGATCCTTAACCACCGACCGTCAAAGCAGTCAGTGGCCATCACGCCTAGTGGCGTCTTGTAGGGCAACAACAAATTGATTCCACTTTGCATAGGCGTCACTATGAAGAACAAAAGTCTTATCAGTAGAGGGTAGCCTTAAGATAGGGGGAGATGAGAATAAAGTTTTAATCTGGTCCAATGAAGACTGGCATTCTTGGGACCAGCGCACTATATTAGGAGACCCTTTCTTCAATAGGGTTGAAAGAGGTGCAATAATAGAAGATAGATTCGGAATGAATCTCCCGTAGAATTGTATTAAACCTAAGAGACTGCGTACTTGCTTTTTTGTCTTAGGTATAGAAATGTTTAGTATCTTAGAAGTGTTGTGGTCCTCTGTCTTCAAGAGACCATGACCAACACGGTGACCAAGGAAAGAAATTTCACTAAACCCAACATAGGCTTTAGAGGGTTTTGCTGTTAAATTATGTTTGCGTAGAGTAGACAGTAATTCATATAAACCCAAATAGTGATCTTCCCAAGAATCACTAAAGAGACAGATATCATCCAAGTATGCAATGACGTCTGAACGATATGAAAGAATTAGATGCATCACGCGTACGAAAGTAGCTGGGGCGTTCATAAGGCCGAAAGGCATGAAATTCCATTGAAACAAACCGCTAGGTGTTGAGAAAGCAGTGAGAGGTTTGGCGCATTCAGTTAGAGGAACTTGCCAATAACCTTTAGACAAGTTGAGTTTGGTAAAGAATCGAGAATTAGAGAGTCTATTAAGTAGATCTTCTAATAAAGGCATAGGTTCAGCATCGAACTTCGTAACTTGGTTTAATTTGTGATAATCGATGCAAAGGCATATGTTCTTATCTTTCTTTTGAACAATAACCATGGACGAAGAGTATGCTGAAGTGGATGGTTCAATTATTTTCAATTGAATCATTTCATCCAATTCTTTCTCGACCTGTGTCTGAAAGTGAATAGGAATAGGGTAAGGTTTGACCCTGATAGGATTATGGTCAGTAAGTATTATGTCATGTTCAATGACATGAGTGTGTCCAGGAATGTCAGTAAGGACATCCTGAAATGTTTGTAACATAGAAGAGACTTGTCGCTGTTCCTCAATAGATAAATTAGGAGAAACAGTAACGTTTTCCCATGATTCCGTAGAATGAAGTGGAATCATTGGAAGAGGAAGATTAACATCAGAGAAAGTAGTTTCCTCATCCTGTATAACTGACAGGGATGAGTAAATACCATATGTGACTGGAGAATCATCCATCGCATGGAAAATAGGCAGCAAATAGTCTGGTCGTTCATGAAATTCCGTGAGCATGTTTATATGAAAGGTTTTATGCTTTCCGTCTTCTTCTTCTTCTTCTTCTTGCGATCGCATCTTTGATGATTACACCGTCAGACGAGTTCTCATGATGAATTCGACTGTTGTTTGAAGTTCCTCTTTAACTCCATATAGCTTTGAGTTTAGTGTTGAGTCATTGGGCCAGTATATCTTTCTTAACTGGTCATACAGAGGACAGTCCTGTAGAACATGCTCAGCAGTTTGTTCGTTTAATCCACATGTGCACAGTGGTGAAGCAGACAATCGTAGCTTGTGCATGTGTTTATTCAGTTTGTTATGCCCTGTCCTGAGTTGAAAAATAGTTATCTGTCCCTGCCGGTCGAGAGTGTGATAGTCGTCTTTGGGTTGGTTCTGTTCTCTTCTGATAGTCTGAATAGCTCTCTTTTTCTCAAAGTATGTGACTTCATTATCTTCTTGTTCACATTCTCCTCCCTTTTTTGCAAGTTTATCTGCCTTTTCATTTCCGGGTACACCACAATGAGATGGTACCCACTTAAGTATGGTTCTCTTTTTGGCAGCTACCTTGTTTAGTTCATTTCTCAGATGCGGGAGTTTACCACCCTTGAGAGCTTGCAGGACAGACAGTGCATCTGTGAGGATGACTACCTGGTGGCAGTCAGAGTTGGTGTTATAAATCATATTTGCAGCTTGCTCTAGAGCTTGAACCTCAGCTGTATAGTTGGAACAGAATTTACCAGTGGGAATGTGCCTAGTCTCATAGTGGTTGTCAGGATATGAGATAAAGATACCAGCACCTCCATTCCTAACAGCATTAGTTGCTGATCCATCTGTATAGGCATGTATCCATGATTGATCGGGATAGCTTTCTTGGATCATACTCAAGCTTTCCGTCAATATCGACAACATAGTCGACATCAGAAATTCTTGAGACTATTGTATACGGACCTTTCCATGCAATAAGAAGTCTGTTTTCCATACAAGGGAGCAAAACAAATGCTTTGTCGCCAGGACAAAGTTGTCGTAGGCATCTATTCTTATTTGCAAATTGCCTTGCTTTTTCTTTAGCAAATTCGGATGAGGAAGTTGCTAGTTTGCATGCTTCGATAATCTTTTGCCTGAGAGCAATGACATACTCATATGAAGATTGTGTGTCATTGTCAATATTATCAGCAGTTATAAGATCATGAAGTAAGGACATAGGACCACGCGGTCGCGTGCGAAAGACAAATTCAAAAGGAGAAAATCCTGTATGTTCGTTGGGGACCTTTCTATATGCAAATAGGGCCGCGGGTAAAACCCTATCCCAATCCTGAGGATGATCATCAGTTATCTTACCAAGTAAGTTCTTGAGTGTTCTATTCAGATGTTCAACTAACCCATTAGATATTGGGTTATAGATACTACTCAGAGACCTTTTAATATGCAGAGTAGTTATTACCTGCGACATAGTGTCTGATATCATCAGACACCTGAGGAGTGGCCTTCTGACGAGAATCAGGTCAAGTTGGTGCCAGTGCTTGGATCGTGGGTGTCTCCATGACACCTTATGCTGGGGTTTTGTCTGAAAGTAGGTGTTGGTCACGCAGAGGTCATGGTGGACGCACAACTCTAAGAGCTGTTGTCCATTTTCATTCATCTTGCCAATACCAAACCTGCCCAGACATGAAGGCCATGAAACATTATCGGCACCCACTCTAGCGTTAAAGTCACCAAGGAGAACAAGCTGTTCTTGCCTAGGTATGCTTTTGATAATTGCTGTTAGATTCTCGTAGAACTCATCTTTAGCTTCTGAGGCAGAGTACAGAGTAGGAGCATACACACTGACAAGGGTGATGGGACCTGTGCTAGTTTGCAAGTGAAGCGTTAACAGGCATTCTGATCCATTCTTGCCTGGTTCAACCATTTTAGTTAGCGATTTTTTTACCGCAAAACCTACTCCGTGTTCTCTAGCTTTATTAAGATCTTTCCCTTGCCAATAAAATGTATAGTCCTTCTCGCTCACCGTTCCAGAGCCCGCCAGGCGCGTTTCCTGAAGTGCAGCTATATCCACCTGAAGTCGTTTAAGCTCATCATTAATTATGATATACGAAGTGGCGTTAAACAAGGCTGTGTTCTGGCTCCGACCCTCTTCGGAATCTTCTTTGCCTTACTCTTGAAACATGCATTCAGAGATGCAACTGAAGGAATATGCCTTCACACTAGGTCAGATGGCCGTCTGTTTAATCTTTCAAGGCTGAAGGCAAAAACAAAAATCAGAAGGGTCACTATAAGAGACTTGTTGTTCGCTGATGATGCTGCCGTCGTCACTCAAAGCCAACAGGAGCTTCAGAGCTTGATGAATCGCTTCACTAAAGCATGCAAGGACTTTGGCCTCACAATAAGTCTAAAGAAAACGAATGTGCTGAGTCAGGATGTGGGTGCTGCACCAGTTATCACTATCGATAACTATGAATTGGCAGTGGTGCACCACTTCACATACCTAGGGTCTACCATCAATGACAAACTCTCACTGGATATAGAAATCGACAGCCGCATTGGCAAAGCTGCAGCTACCTTTGCCCGCCTCACATCGCGTGTTTGGGGAAACTCTAAACTCACAATGAAGACCAAAGCTGCGGTATATAATGCCTGCATCACCAGCACACTCCTATATGGCAGCGAGACCTGGACGACCTATGCTAAGCAAGAAAGAAGGCTCAATACCTTCCATTTGCGGTGTCTACGCTGCATCCTCGGCATCTCGTGGAAAGATAAAGTGACAAATGTCGAGGTGTTGTCACGTGCTGGCCTTCAAAGTATGTATACGCTTCTTAGACAGCGCAGACTTCGCTGGCTTGGCCATGTTCGCCGCATGGAAGATGGTCGCATCCCAAAAGATATCTTCTACGGACAATTAGCAGATGGCAAGAGAACAGTTGGGCGATCACAGCTGAGATCCAAAGATGTGTGCAAGAGAGATATGAGGGCACTGGACATGGATCCAGCAACATGGGAGGATGAAGCTGCCGATCGCACTAAGTGGCGATGCTATTTACGGCGCCACCTCAGATTGGGCGAAGAGAGGCTCACACAAGAAGAAGAGGTGAGGAGAAAACGTCGAAAGGAGCACCAGGAAAATAAGCAGCTGAGGGCTGTCACCTCAGGGGCGCATTCCCATAGTCAGTTATGACTGAAGGGGCTATTATTATTATTATTATTATTAGTGTCTGATATTAATTGTATGCCATGGTCTGACAATATACGGGAAATCCCAGACAAGAAAATATCAGCCAAAGAGCGTCTGCGATATCGGCAGTAGAGATGCTCTTAAGAGGTATAGCTTCTGGCCAACGTGTGCACATGTCAATGCATGTTAGGATAAATTGATGTCCTCTGGCCGACTTGATCTTAAAAGGACCAATAATATCTATAGCTATCTTCTGAAACGGCCAAATAGGAATGTCTGCAGCCTGGATAGGTGCAGCATGTCGTGGACCTCTCGATTTGACCTCTTGACATATTTTGCAAGATCGGCAATAAATGCGTATGTCTTTATGCACAAATGGCCAAAAGAAAGCCGCAAGAACTCTTGACCTAGTGCAAGAAAAACCCATATGTCCAGCACACTGAGAGTCATGAGCATGTTGCAGAATTTGGACTCTCATACTCTTGGGCACGAGAATTTGAGAATGCATAGACATAGTCGAGTCCTGTACCATACGCACAAGTACGCCATTCTTCATAGTAATCCAAGATTTGCGATTTGTGTTCTGATTTGGATCACCTTTTTTCGCCAGAATGAAGAATTTTTTAAAAGAAGGATCATCTTCTTGCAGTTTTATAAAAGTGTCACGCAAAATCACCAAGTTATCATCTTGGGTATGCACTTCATTACCTTCAGTTGATGAAGTTTGAGGCATATTAAGAGCTTGTGCTCTTGTGACCACTGCATTGGCAGCTTGGATATTTTGTTCTTCCCAAGCAGCTATCTGCTGTGGGGTGCATTCCCTAACTCTGTGAATACGACCGATGATAGATCAGAAATAGGATTTGGTAGAAGACACGCATGGACATCTCCCGTAAAGAAGGGAGTAGCAATGTGAATGATAGCAGTTGGATACTTTTCCAAAGTGCCACCAAATGTCACACATTTGACCACTTTTCCCATGGCACAGGAATGATCTATGAGAGATTGCCTAACTCCGATAGTAGTACATCCAGAATCGAAAAGGACTGAGACTGGATTATTATTCACTAGCCCTTTATGTAAGATAAGAGATCCTCTCCCGTCATGCGCAGCTGCAGCAGGAAGAACGTGAAGAGGGTGACCACAACTCAAGGTAGTTACAGTAGTAGGTTCAAACAGTGTTGTGCATTGGGGGCATTGAGATGCTCTCCCAAAATCGAAAGCAGAACATGTGATAGCACTAGAATTACCTTTATTATTGTTTGGTTCATTACTAACTACTTGTGACTCTTGTTGAGCACAGTTAGCATGATGACACAATTTATTATTGTTGTGTCGCGCTCTACCACAACTATTATTTCTTTTATAGTTATTGTTATCTCACCTATTATTATCATTGTTTTGATTGTAACCGCAGTTTTTACAATCATGATTGTCATTTTCCCTTTGCTGAGAATATTTACCATATTGATTTTGTTGTCTCCTTGGATAGCTAGGATAGTTTCTATTGTGACTACCCCTGCGAAAGTTTCTATAATTGTTTGCTCCAAAATAACGAGGACTGTCAGATCTCCTCCTGTTCTTTGAAGAAGAACTATTACCATATGGATCACCATGATCCTGTTCAAAGTTACGACTACTTTTTCTGTCAAAGTTGCGTTGACCACCTTGAAATTTATGAAGAAAGTTAGGACCATATGGTGTCGCAGAAGCTACGGGCAAACCTTCTTTAACTTTAGAATTGCTAATCGTTTGTTGTGGGTGCGCAGTGACATACTGGCAACAATATTGTTCCATGTCTTTTATGTTTTTAGGTTTACGTTCATGTATAAAGGCAAGGAAGGACTCATTGACTGATGACATTACTTTGTCCCTAAGTAATAAGTCAACAAGTGCTTCATATGTGTGTTCAGTCTTAGACAACTCAGTCCAACGTGTGAAAGTATGACGTCTTCTTCTTCTTCCGTCCTTAGCCAAAGACCGACCAAGCAGTCAGAGGCCATCACGCCTTGTGGCGTCTTAAGGGCAACAGCAGATCGATTTTCTCTGTTGTAGTTTCCCATCACGCCTAGCGGCGTCTTTAGGGCAACAACAAATAGATCCATCTGCCGCTGTTTCCGTAATCGGTGAAAGTATGACGTATCTTTGTAATAAAGTCTGAGAACTCTACCCCAGTCTCTGGTAACATAGTCTTAAAATGAAGACGATAATCGTCTTCTTTAAGTGGATATCTTTTTAATAAAGCCACCCTGACAACTTCATAGTTAGTCTTATCAGGTTCTTCAATTGCCATTATAGTATTTAACGGTTCACCTGCAAGTATTTCTAACAGTTGTCTGACATACTGCTCTTTATCTACCTTATGCGATATGTATGTAAGTTCAAATCTAGCCAGATAAAACGTTATGTCGTCCTTTGTAGTGTTGAAAGGAGGTAATTTGACTTTATAAGAATTCTCCTTTGTCTTACCAGAAGTTGCTTGAGAATTACCCAAATTCATCAATTTTAATTTCTCCAGCTCCAAAGCTAAGAGTTTTTCTTCGTATTCCATTTTCTGTTTCTCTTTTCTTTCTTCAGCTTCTATTTTCTGTCTTTCAGCTTCCATTTTCTGTTTTTCAGCTTCCATTTTCTATTTTTCAGCTTCCATTTTCATTTGCATTTGCATTTTTTTCTCTTCAGCATCAGCTTGAAGTTTTCTCTCCTCAAATTATCTTTGCTGCTTTTCAGCTTCTCTTTCAAACCTGTTTTCTTCCGCTTTTTGTTTTTTCTCTTCTGCTTTTTGCGCCTTGTTGTATAGAGCAAGAGCAAATTCTTCCACTTTCTCACCTGTCTTCCCAAGGGCTTTTTCTTGCTCAATAAAGTAGTCTAATGTAGACATTATGTCTAATAATATGCTTTCAGTACCTGTGAAATAATAACACCCTTTATCCCAATCTCAGTGGGAACAAGTCTTTTTATAAAGAACTTGAATAGCTTCCTCACTTTATCCAAATCTCTGTGGGAAACAAGACTTTGATAAAGAACTTGTATAATTACCTTTATAATAGTAACACCATCAATCAACTTTATATCCCAAGTGCACTAAATATGACTAAATATATATAAACAGTGTATGACAACAACGAATAACGTAAACAAAGAACAAGCATCAAGGACAATACGATAACATTCGCAGAAATCAAATAAATTATAAAGCGAAACTAAAGAAAATATCACAAAGCATGTGATGATAACTGCAAAAAATTAAACAAAACGAACGATAACACAGTTATAAACGAAAAGGTGTATAAAAAATAAATGACAGGAAAAAGAGGCAGACAAATACAAACAAATGAAAGCAAAACTAAAGAACAGAAAAAATATCACAAAAACGACGAAAGGACACCTCGGCACAGCTAAACAAAAATATCACAAAAGCAACAAAAAGTCGCTGGCTATTTCCGCTGTGGGAAATTCGTGATAAGTCCCTATAGAACGCTGTTATAGGCCATCTGCAACATGGGATACCCTATAACAGACACCACCCAAACGGAAAACCCGCCAAAAATATAAACATATAAATAACATGTAACAAAACATGTAATATATAAACAAGGATTGTGTAAAGAGGAAGGTTCAATTACACAATACAATGGCACAGTTCACAACAATAAACATGCCACTTAACTTATGATGCAATCCTATCATCAACAACAGCAACGAAGAAGCACTGTAGTCAGCATTCTAAGGAACAGAGGATCCAACGCTGAAGGGTACTTCTGAACTTGCTTCTCAAATGACAATAACAATGCTAGTCTTGGAACTTGGCCTTCAAACAATGGCGACAACAAGGGTACTAGAACTTGACCTTCTGAACTACAGCAGCAACGATGGTATCAGAACTTGACCTTCTGAATAAACGGGCTCAGGAAACGTTGAACTGTCAACAATCTACCGGGCAGCGCAGGGTACCTTCAGTTATGACGAAGTTGACAACAGTAAGCCAATAGCCCCATCAAGCTGGCTCACCATAATGTTGAAGTAATATGTTGTGTAATGTTGCAGTGCTGTAGATGTGAGTAGGGGGTCAGGTCAACCCAGGCAGTACAATGATGCAAATATAGGTCACCAGGCGTTGAGGCACTGACAGGGTGTAATGAAGACTCTCTCAAACGTACAGGCTCTCAGAGGTGTAGTAATCATAGAAATGTGTGGTTGACATGATGTGTGGGTGTGTAGACATCAGATAAGGTGATGAACGCGAATGTGTATAGGCTCTTTGACAACGGCACAGTACACCCACTCAACCACATGTAGAAGTCAGAGAATGTGGTTAACAGCAGCTGACTTTACAATACTTTAATGTAGTATGATACAAGAGATGCCGACATCAGGACATAGTCATTTGACAAAACTCAGGAACATTGGAAACGTGATGACAGTACATTACAGTTTGCATCAACAGATCATCAGTAAGCTGTGCATATATGATGCTGACTTCAATCTAACTTCCTTCCTACAGCCACAGCGAAAATACCCCGCATTGCCAGCGGGTCTTTATATATGAGTTTAAACAACTCTATTCTGACACCAACAAGTCAGATACATTGTCTAGTATGCAGCAGGCCGCAAAATATGGCAGGCCTCTAGGTACAATGGCCTCTGTGGTATTCCTTAGCAAACAGGGGGGTCAGACCCTTTCCAATATGATAATATAATGTTCTTTGAGCATGCACAGACCCTAAGCAAATAATGTCAGCATAATTCGTGAGCTTAACTCTCGTATCCTCAATGGACTCTTTCCCGCCCAGGGAAAAGTCACTGAACAGTTAAATAAATGTTATACGTGATTCTGATAATAAAGGAAAATGTATCGAAGGATAATTTACCTTGTCATTCGTTCCGGATAAAACTAATAAACACACTCGTCTCCTAGATGCTTAGAAATATATCATGGAGAAACCATATTTAGAAATCTTCATCTCACACACAGAGGACTTTCCTTCCCCAGGCTTAAAGCCAGATTGAAGACTCCAAAAGGACGTCTTGACACTCTGCAAAGCACAGCTTGACTCCCAGATCAGAAGTCTGTCTCAACGCGCCACACAAACTTTGCGCATGCGTCCTTAGACGCTAGACCCTCTGAGCTAAACTCAGGTAGGCGATGTTGAATACATACTAGGAAAAGACTGACCATTCAAGACATATATGGTCAGGTAATAAGGCCTCACTTCTAGTTGCAAACATTCCAAGAAAAGCTGACCATTGAAACCATATATGGTCAGGCAACCAGACATCAGTTCTAATATTAGACCGCCAGGTTAAAACAAGTGGGATAACAACAACTGTTAAATTCAATCCCAGTAAAACATGAGTAATACCCCTTTGATCAGGAATCTAAAATAAATGTCTCCAAACTAAACAGGTACGTTTAACAGATTATAAACTCAGCAAAACTGTACGCAACAGTGCTGAGGGCATTATTTTTACTGGTAGGCAAATCACTACTCAACAATTGGCCTTATAGCTGTCAGTCAGCATTGGTAGTGCAAATGCAGTTATAAAAACTCTCGGATTTTCTAAGGTTTGCGCAAGATGGGTTCCTCGAAGTCTCATAAATGACCACCGATTGCAAAGGAAAGCAATTTCTTCTGAATTGGAGCGTTTCAATGCTGATGGAGAGAACTTTTTGGCTAAAATCGTTACAGGTGACGAAACCTGGGCACATCATTTTGAAGCTGAGACAAAAAGACAGTCAATGGAGTGGCATCATCCGCAATCACCACGAAGAAAGAAATTCAAGACAATTCCTTCAGCTGGAAAGGTCAAGATCACTGTCTTTTGGGACATTGAAGATGTGATTCTTGTGGACATTATGCCAAGAGGAGAGACAATCAATTCGCAAGCTTACATTAAGACATTGAAAAAACTCAATCAACGTTTTTGCAGAGTTCGGCCGCACAAGAATCCAGCAGACCTGCTTCTCCTTCACGATAAGGCGCACCCTTACACAAGTCTAGCAACACGGGAAGCAATCACCAAATTGGGTTGGACTGTACTACCCCATCCACCCTATAGTCCCGATTTGGCACCCTCTAATTTTCATCTGTTTGGTCCACTTAAAGATGCACTCCATGGGACAAGGTTTGATGATGATGAAGGAGTGATTCATGCAGCGAAGAAATGGCTACATGATCAAGACAAAATCTGGTATGGGCTAGGAATGTGTGCACTTGTTTCGCGCTGGCATAAAGCCGTACAAGTTGATGGGGATTATGCTGAATAATACCAATGTTTACATGACATATCCATGTATATTGTGTATAAATTTCATGCTTTTTGAATAAACAGCTCCTGAGAAAAACAATGTGGTGCACTACTTTCTGAATGCCCCTCGTATTTTCAAATCTACGCTATGGAGGACTATTAGGAGTTTGGGAATTTCAAAAGCAGTAGACCACACACTGAGGAAAGAACAAGCAGGATTTAGAAAGAACAGAAGATGTGTAGATCATACATTTACCCTCAGGAACATTATAGAGCAGTGCTCAGAATGGCAAAGACAGCTAGCTATACATTCATTTTGTTGATTTTGAAAAGGCTTTTCATAGTATACATAGGGACAGTTTATGGAAAATACTGAGGGCTTATGGAATTCTAAACTGCATAGTGTCAATCATAAAAAGCCTTTATGCCAACTTTGCATGTAGCATTGGCCAGAGCAACCTAACCTTTGAGGTAAAGACAGGAGTATGACAGGGGTGCCCCTTATCAACCACTCTATTTTTAACAGTCATAGACTGGGTGATGCACCAGATAACAGAGGGCTGTCCAAGAGGAATAAGATGGACTACTTTTTCTACATTAGAAGATCTGGAATATGCAGATGACATTGCACTACTTGCACATTCACATCAACACATCCAGTAAAAAACAGATAGACTTAATAAGTATAGCCAGCAGGTGGGCTTGAACATCAATTTAAAGAAGACAGAGGTCATGATGCTAAATGTGAGCAACCCAGAGCCCATATCAGTAAGGAATCAGCAACTGAAACAGACAGATGCCTTCACATATCTAGGATGCATAGTAACACCAGACGGCGGAGCAAGCAAAGACATCAACAACAGAATGAACAAACCAAGAGCAGCCTCTTTTAGTCTAAACAACATCTAGAAGTCCTCTCAGTACAGCACAAGCACAAAACTAGGATTATATCAGAGCTGTGTGCTTTCTGTGCTTCTCTATGGTGTGGAGTGCTGGAGAGTTACAGAGAAGGAAATGTCTAAATTGTCCTCTTTTCACACAACATGCCTAAGAAAAATTCTCCGAATCTTTTGGCCGAATACCATCACCAATCAAGATCTGCTTACTCAGAGCAAGCAAGAGGACATGCACAACATCATAGCTGGCAGACGCTGGAGCTGGGTTGGCCATGTCCTCAGAAGAGACCCCAGTGCCATCACAAGAACAGCTATGCTATGGACCCCTGAAGGAAAATGAAAGAGAGGCTGACCAAAAACAACTTGGCAGAGGACTGTGGAGGCTGAGATGCAAAGAATGAACCAGAGTTGGGGCACTGTACGAAGGATGGCCGCCGACCAAGCAAAGTGAAATCAGTTTGTATTTGACCTACAAGATGCCACCAGGCGTAATGGCCACTGACTTGTTTGATGGTCGGCGGCTAAGGATCAAAGAAGAAGTAGAAGATATAGTGTTAAATTTGTTAGAAAAAGAAAAGAATGTTTTTGCAATTTGCTGGACATGTAAAGAAATGATTTTGAACAATTTTACGTGATCATTTTCATAATTTATCTTGATCTATACTGGGAATTTATTCACTGAAGTCTTAGTTAAGTCTAATTATATGTATTTACTTAACAACTAAAGTTTGTGACTTGTAGGAAACTAACTTATTTTTAATCAGGCACCAAAGAATATTTAAAAAAATGTCCTAATTGTAATTGTAGAAGAAAAGCAGGATTTAAATTACTGGTGTTTTTATTTTACTGGTCAAATAATGGAAGTTAGCAGGTTCCCATTAAAACTGTGTGTTGGGGCAGTTGTATGTCTAAAATATCTTTAAAACTTTATGACTTGACAGCTGGCATGGTTGAGGTGCCTTACAACTTCCCCTCCCTACTGCCATTCAAGTTAGAATCTATTCAGTCAAAAGTTTACAGAGATTCTTACCACACACGAATCAATGAAAGGAAGGGGAATTAAATCTTCTTGAACAGTTATGAACTAAATCAGCTTCTACAGAAGAGAAGAATTATGTTAAAGAGGGTTTCAGTGGAATTACCTCATCTGTTATGGAGCATCTAGAGCTACAAGTAATACCTGACCATCTTTGAGGGAGAAGATATTCCCACAAAACATTGTTATTGTTATAAAGAATTGACATCATTGCACTCTGGGCAAACCCATAGGTGCTCAGTCTCCATCAGTATATGTTGAATGTGAATGCTAACTGTTCCTGTAGCTCACTGGTTATAAACACAACAGATGCATCTTCTCATACGTCCATCTCTACTAGCTTTACGTTTGATGCCAAATTCCAACAGTCTTAACCTTGATGATTCATCTATTGCAGTGGCATTCTCCAACAGGCAATCATTAATTGCTCTCAGTATATCTCCCTTATCCATATCTAATGTCCCCACTATGGGTGCTATTGATGCTAGTTGGTCAGCTCTTTCATTACCACATACACTAGCATGACCAGGACAGTATATCCACACTAGCTCTTGTAGACTGGAAGAGTCTATGAATGTTTTCCATTCACGATGCAACCAACCACTTTGAACCTTTCAAAGCATGGACTGAGAGTCGGACACAATGATAGCCTTTGTTAATGAAGTTTCAGTTATCCACCTTAAGGCTGCAGTAAAAGCCCCGACCTCCATTCTCATGCTGGAAGTTGTTATCTTGTAAGCCCCACTATGTTCAGGCCAGTACCCTAGCAGAGAAGCCCTAACCGGATTTCTTTCCCCAGATTACAGACCCATTTCTATAGACTATGGCATCAAGAAAAAACAAAGAAAGATATCTGATCAAGTTAACCTATATGAAATTTACAGGAGTTCACAAATTACAGAGGAATAATGTTTACATCAAATACCAGCAGAAGGAAGGAAGGTTATCTGGTCAAGCTGCTTAAGATTTACAAGAGCACAAAAATTACATAGGAACAATATTACTATCAGTTCCATGAAAAATATTAAACAGGATCATCATTGAGAGATTAAAAGAGTGTTTAGATAGACAGCTGGGAGATAAACATACAGGTTTTAAGCAAAACAGATCCTGTACAGACCAGACTGCCACATTGAGAATAATAGTGGAACAAAGTCTGAAATGAAACTTGCCTCTTTACATAGGTTTTTGTGGACTATGAAGATGCACTTGACAATGTGGACAGACAATCACTTCAGAAATTGGTGAGACATTATAGAGTCCCCCTGAAGATCATTAACTTAATAAAGAAAACATGAAGACACAATGTGCAGAGCTCTTCATGGAGAAAGTTTGACAAAACTATTTGGGATAAGAGATGAAGTGTGACAGGGATGCTTCCTTTCACCATTTCTCTTCCTATTGGCTATAGATTGAATTATGAAAACATTGACCTCAACCAACAACTTTAGTCAACAGAAATGGTATCCAGTGACTAAACAACTTGATAATGTAGATTTATCAGATGGCCTGGCTCTCCAGTCCCATAGCCATAATCAGATGCAAGACAATGAAAGTGCTTGGTGTGAGTTTACAGCAAGTAGGTTTGAATATACACAGGGAGAAAAGAAAGATAATGGTAATAAATGCAACAAACGATAACAGTATTGCACTTGAAGAAATGCTCCTTCAAGATCATACATAAACCTTGGCAGCAATGTAGACCAAATAGGATGGACTGACAGTGATATCAAAATAAGAATACAAAAAACTAGAGGATCTTTCATTGCATTGGGAAATATGTGGAGAGTAAAAAAATCTTCAGTTCAATGTCAAGTCAGTATGGAATGACTCTGAAACCTGGAGAAAACAAAGACAACAACCAAAAAAGCTAGACTTTCATAAATGGGTGCTTGCATAGAATAGAATGATTGAAGTGGTATGACCAGATCACCTTGCGGAATGGATGACAAGAACCAAACAACTTCCAGTGGTACAAGAGATGAGAAGAAGACACTGGAGATGGATACAGCACACATTGAGAAAACCTGTTGATAGCAATACCAGGCCAGTCCTTGTTCCATAGTCCCCAGGGAGAGAGAGCGGTAGAGGGAGACCAATGAGCACATGGAGAAGAGAACTGGAGACAGACATGAGGAAGACATAGTAGGATGTGAGCTGAAGGCACAAGAAAGGAAGACTTAGCATAAGTTTGTTGAAGGTCTATGCTTCTTGGACAGCTGAATCATGATGATGATGAATGTTACTATCAGTGTCTGGGAAAATCTTTAACTGGATCATGATGAATGTTACTATCAGTGTCATGGAAAATCTTTAACTGAATCATGATGAATGTTACTATCAGTGTCAGGGAAAATCTTTAACTGGGTCATGATGAATGTTACTATCAGTGTCAGGGAAAATCTTTAACTGGATCATGATGAATGTTACTATCAGTGTCAGGGAAAATCTTTAACTGGATCATGATGAATGTTACTGTCAGTGTCAGGGAAAATCTTTAAGTTGAGAGGGTGTTTTGAGGTGCACAAACTTTGGTTACAAAATAGACAAAATTTCCAAGCTACTTCACACCCCGAAACAGTTCTCAACACCCAGAATCCGAAATGCTCGGGGAGGGTCATGTTTCAGTTTTCAGAATATGCCCAAATTATCACCAGAAGTAGCCCAAAGTTGCCCAAAATATCACTCGAAGTAGCCCGAAAATTGCCCCACTTAAATTATGTAGTACAACTTATTTATCAGAAAAATTTTTTTTTAAACTTCAAACATAAACTTTGTTAAATACCTGCACATGTACATTCAATGTTCTAATCACCATCATCAGCTTGGTGTCAGACATCTGATGATGGACCAGAACAGTATTTTCAGCTCATGAATAGGCAGTAAGGCAGATGGCCTTACTGTAGATTTTACCCAGTGTCACCTGTCTTATAAACTATGGTTTTTATCTAAGCAGTCTTTCTTAAATTCCATAAACTGCCAAAACATCATTTTTTTCTTCTCTGCACAGTTTTCTGATCTGACATTAGTATTTGGTCATCACTGTCCATGTAAAACGTCAGCAACTTGTCTGCGTTTCCTTATGTCATATGCTGTGGTAGTTCCTACTCCATATTCTTCAGTAAGATGATGCTCAGAGATACCACGATCAAGCTTTGGTAATAACTCTACCTTCTGTGATATCAGTAATGACTAATGCTTTCTTTTCTTATTCCCCCTGCTACCCGCAGGAGTATCTGCAGCTCTTTTCAACATTTTCACAATGAAATTAAACTCACAAAGTTTAAGTCATGAAATTCACAAATATCCACTCAATATGACAAAATGAGCTCAGAAATATTCACACATGGCTGAAAGTGGTGCTTAGACACAACTAAATAGTTGTGTTTGACAATTTATATCACATTATAGCACATACGCCATCTTATACTGCGGTTGCACTTCAAGAGGATGAAATGTGATAAACCGAACATTGTGTGTGTTCAGTACCCTGCATACCTGTTAAAAATAATAAAAATCATTTTTTTAAATTTGTTTTGGAAACTTAAAAGTAGTCCAAAAGTCAGCCAAAACACTCTTCAGTTTTTGGTATATCTTGGTTTTTTGGATGTTCGGATTATGGGTTACACACCTGTATAAGAAATAATCAGGGTTAAAAAAAACTAAATTGATCTTCAAATTATTTGAGTCAAAACAAAAGTGTATTTAGTATGATCTTTGGCACAGTATGTCACTGACCAACTATTTATAGTTATGCAATCATCCATATCAGCATCAGTGATCCACTGTAATCTTTTTTAAAAATTGACTTTTTTGGTTGAAATTATTCCAGAAATTCATTATCATATAAATGAGATTTTAAAACACCATTCTGAAGGTCCAAAATCTTTAACTCAAGTTCTTCTGTCGTAGCTTCCATGAGCAGACATATTTGTATATGGGTAAATAACAGAAAAATTACAGGGATGATCTTGATTAAGATACAACAAGCAAGTTTATGGCTATTGCAGCTGCATTAAGCCTCACTATTTAACAATAATTATTGCTTGGTGTTGATGGTATTCAGGTGTTAGTAAAATATATTTTTATGATAACTTTATTTTCTTAATGTGATACCTACAGTAGTACATCTAATACAGTTCACTGCTTTCAGGCTGGAAGAAATGTGGCAGCTAATGACACAAGTCTGTTTGCAGAAATAAAGCAGGAAACAGATGTTAAGGTATGTACCATAATTGTAACATTGTTTAGAAGCTTTAATAATATTGTGGCTTGGATGTATGGTATACTGTTAATGCTGAAAGAAGAAAAATTTATATTGCAATATGCTGCACCTATAAAGAATTTATTTTGGACAGTTTTAAGTGATCTTTTTCAAAAATTATGGTGGTCTATACTAGGTATTTATTAATCTAAAATTCTATCTTAATTGTATATAATTAACTAAAGTTCATGACTTGTAAGAAACTCAGTGTTTACAAGGCACCAAAGAATATTAAAACAATTGACTCAAATGTAAATTAGGTAAAAAGCAGGAATTGATCACATATTGAAGGTCAGGAGGTTTCACAAAATCCTACAAAGGTAGGAGAGATTGGGGCAACTGCCTATATAAAACATACTTAAAACATTGTGACTTGACAGGAGACAAGATTGAGGTGATTTACTCTCTCCCCTCTCCACTGCTGATCAGGTTAGGCCCTGGCAAAGACATTTGAAGAAGTGTTGTTGTCCAGGGACTGGAATAACCTGAATGGCTCCTGAGCTGACCCAGTTCTAATAAGGTAAAGGAAGGAACCCGTTACACGCCCATTGAGGCATATTGGGAATATGGTGTTAGGCCCATATTATCTTGACCATCGGCACACGAGGGGTGATGTGGTTGGCATCACGCCGGCTGCCTTAACCTTCCCAGAGTTGCTCTGGTACCCATTTGGGGCTGGGTTGACCCAGGAGCCGTTTGTGGCCTAAAAAATTTCCGCCTCATCTGGGGATCGAACCATAGACCACTGCGCTAGGAAGCCAGTGCACTAACCACTATGCTACCACGGTTCCCCCAGCTCTAATGGTACCTCCGAAATCGGCGAGTATCTGCCTGAATGGTGAGAGGACACCTGTCATTGTACAGGGAAAATAGGGATGCGCAAGTAAATTCAGTGTCAGGCTAGACACATTAACTGGAGATTTTGCCTCGAGTAATAGCAGGCTTACGATAAAAAAAAAATGAAATGCGATATACGAGGGACGGTCAAAAAGTACTGCCTCGTAATTTTTAATTTCATTCAATAGGCAAGAAAACAGATAAAATTTACATTGAAATGTAGCCCCAAGTCTGAACTTCAAAAATTTATTTCTCAATGTAGTCTCCGTTATTTGTTACAGTTTTTGTCCATCTTCTCACAAGGGCATGTATCCTCGCACGGTAAAAATTTGTGTCCTTTTTCCTAAACCACTGGCGTACAGCGCGTTTAAGGGTCTCGGTGTCCTCAAAGTGATGTCCGCGAAGATCTTCTTTCAGTGGTCCAAACAGATGGAAGTCAGAAGGTGCAAGATCGGGACTGTAAGGGGGATGTGGTAATAATGTCCAGCCAAATTCTGCAATCGCATCAATGGTGCGTTTAGCGGTGTGTGGCGTGGCATTATCGTGCAACAGTAGTGCAGTTCTCTGATCTTTTAATGGATAAAGTCGCTGAAGACGACCTCTAAGCTTCTCAAAGTTTCAATGTAATGGTCTGCATTTACCGTGTTTCCCCTTTCCAAGAAGCCGAGAAGAATCACACCCTTCTCATCCCAAAACACGAATTATGCCATCAACTCGATGAATGTTGTGTGGAGTCACTGCGGTAGACGGACGGCCAGTCCGCTTTGCATCAGCCATTGAGGATTGACCTACTTCAGCTTCATCACAACGATGTACCCAACATCGGACAGTGCTAACATCCACTGTTGAATCTCCATAAACATTCTTCAAACGTTCGTGGATGCGAATTGGGGTCTCGCCTTCAGCATTGAGGAATTCTATGACATAACGTTGTTTTAACCGAACGTCTTTGGCAGCCATTTTGTAAACTGTTTCAGGGTGCCACCTGTTACTGAAACAGGTTAGTAATGCTATACAGTGCAGAAGAGTGTTTGAGGAATCCTGCTAAATTTACAAAGTGCACACCGATGCAGTATTTACGTACATAAAAAATAGAAGGCATTACTTTTTGACCTTCCCTCATACTAGAGCAGGTTAATTTTATTCTGACTGCCACATAATAATTTATTCTGAATGAAATAAACAAGACAGAAGGATCAGTCAAATTTTATAATGAATGTGGTGTGGCTATGCCCAGTGCAAATCTCATGAGACAGCTTTGTGTTTTAAGTCTGTGGGAAAGTTAGTAATGAAAAAAGTGGAAGTAGTGGCAAGGAAAAGAAAAAAGTTAAAGAGGTGGCAAACATGTAGTATGCAAGAACACACCATATGATAACAGGAAACACAAGCTTTATAACAGTATGCAAGGTGTTGTGTAACCCTGACAGCTTATATTTTATGATTCTGTTAAGATGGGCTGACATACAGATTCATACAACATAGATTGAGAGAATAAATCAAGCCAGGACAATCCAAGGTTTAACTTGACATAATAAATCCAACAGAAAATATTTTCAGAGCATTTCAGGCATTACTTCTGACATCACATATCCAGTACCTTCTTTCATGACCCTAGTTACTTGTACTGCACATATTTTCATTATTGTGCCTGGTTTCATAAACAGCAGTTACATTGTTACAGCCTGAAATTTGACTAAATGAGAGGCCCAGCCTGCTTTGGGATTTCACAGTCTTAAACGTTATTAATAAAGTACGCATAAAATAGACATCTAGTCCTTCTATTGACTTGGCCAACTTTGAGTCTCCCTCCGTGTCGTATGGAGTGTATTGGGGCAACTACGACAGTAGTTTTTGCCAGGAATAGCCTATGAGATATTAGGTAGAAGGTCTCTAGAAATTGGCTTGTTAAGAATGAATAAAGACCTATTCGAAATAGGGACAAGGAGACGGGAATGTGAATGCTTTCCACTGGACAGTATTTTCTAATTAATTATGGAAAGAGTTCTGTTTCCCCATGACCTTAGCTTCTGCCCTTAGATTCCATAACAGAAAAAGCCCCCAACCTCATCTGAGTAGAGAAATGTTCCTATATGTGAATATGTAACACCGACAGCACGAGTGATACATTAACAAACTAGATAATGATCAAATGATTTTTGGGTTTATTAATTAAATATCCACACATATAGGGTTAGTAATGGTTAGAACGTGATGGTGGTACAAGACGATTCACACAAAACACACAGTTGAGATATTAAAATTGCAGTTAATTAAGTAGTAGTTAATTAAGAATGGACTAGTGCAAAGCAAAATGATGATGATATGATATGATACGTGTTACCAAAATGGTGAGTAATATACACAGCCCATGTGTCTCTAAATGCTTCTCATGGATAAGATGATCCCCATGTATGCATAAAATGTCTCAAGTTGTTATACGTTATGTCGAGTGGGGTATCTCTAAGTCGAGGACGTTCTGATGAAAACTGTTGTCGTATTGAGAACATTGACGAGAAATATATATATCTTCCTTCACTGTTTGAGTATATCTCTGTAGTGTTGATCAACAGTTAATAGCTGTCATATGAAAAAAAAAAGTCTGTTGTCTAATCTCTCGAGGGTACTGGCCAGACTGGATATCTTCACGAAATGTTAGTGATATGTAGACTGATTATCTTGCATATGTAGTCGTGATTCATAAAATATACTTTAGAGTCTGTTTCATAGAATGTGCTTTAGAGTGTTGCACTTGGTATAAATATGAGATTCCACTTTTGAGCTCTTTTGCTTGACTTCAGATAATAAGCTTTCGAGTGATTTGAACTTGTGATAACTATGTATTGAACTTGTGAGCCAGCAGTATATGGTGACAAAAAATGCTGCGTCCACCTTCTGAATTGTGGGTGAGAAAATATTCCTTTTTAATTGAGGAATGAAAGATGTCCTATGGCAAATTCTGCTAGCCAAATGTCCGTTTTGTAATAACTTATTTCTGGTTAGACACAAGACATGTTGCGTGTAGACTCAGACTTCTGATGAACTGAAGTCACACAAAAGTTTTTGTAAGTTTTCACACTTAACATCACTGGTTGACTTTCATTTAGACTACTGCTCATTATTGATCTCTCTCTGAGTTCGATTCTAATGATGTTAAATATCTTGTGCATGAGAGTGTGTGTGCATGGGAGAGTGTGATGATGATGAAGGTGAAGTATGAACTATTAATTACCTCCTATCATCTTCTAGGAAAATCTTCTGATTTTATTAATCAGTTATGAAAAGAATTAATTGAAACTCTATCTTTCGCACATTTAGCTGTGAGGTTAAGCTAAACAAAGAATAAGAAAATGTATAAGATCTACTAACCTTCTTTTCCTTTCGCAAAATCCTTTAAGAACACAATTCACCACATAAATGAATTATTATCCACTCTGAATAAACACATGTATTTAGGCTAGGCATTTTAAGGATTTAATCTCTACTTCACAATGTAACAACTGGACTCTTCTCTCTAGCGAGCTACACAGTATATTATATATCTAGAAGTCCAATGTGGGTTCCTTGGACCGGTGACGTGGAAATCCACCCATACAACCAATACTGAAGAGACCCTCTGGTCACTCATTCCCAGGATCGCTCTTGTCCCCTGTCAGTCCAAAAGTGGGTGGGGTAATTCGTGACCAACTTTCGTTGCCTGGCTTGCCTGACAAACAGGCATTGAGATAATTGGCTGGCCAATGCAAAAGTGCTGACACATTACTCTCTGATTGTCTATCGCTCCGTGTGTTGGCGGCACTCTTAATTTCCTCTGTCCATTGTCGCCAGCATGCTAACATGTCCTCTCTGTGGTGCCACTTATTGATTTAACATGCCGGTTGGTTTAAACAGCATGAGACGTTTTCACCTGGCCAAGCTGGGCATCCCATGTGGACGTTTTCACCTGGCCAAGCTATGCATCCCATGTGGTGACCCGTCACTTGTATGGACAGCAGCTGAGCAACAAAGATAACAACTGTTCACTGAAACTGTATAATGCCCAGATGTCTGATTTGGATGACCAGATGTGTTTTCACCAGATTTATCCCGATGCAATGTGGACTTCAAACGATGATGTCAGGTATGGGGATGTTGAAGTATGCTGACCACTACTGTAAAAGGCGTACATGTTTGATGTATAATGTTATTATTGTTGTAGACAGAAAAACTTCCTTGGATTCACGCCCACACAGGGCTATAATAAATTGGTGTGCTACCGTACTGTCACTGGGTATAGAATGTTGGTTGGTGCTGTGTATCCACTGACAAGGACAAGTCAGTATGGTCGGGCTTACTGACGGCCGACTATTATATATATATATTTGCGAATGCGTATAGGTTCTTGATCAAACATCCATAGCACACCCACCCTCACAGCACACGTAGGAGTCAAGAAAGTTGAAATGACTGGTACTGTTCTAACTTTATTACGTCACAACACAAACATGCTGACATCAAAGACACACCGTCAATAGGACAAAGTTTAAGCACATCATGGCATAACAACAGTTCATTACTTCCAATATCAATGACTCTCTGAACAGACTGCAGGTATCACAGTGCTAGCAGCATGTCAATAATTTCTCTCCACCTTCTCTGACAAAATAAGTCCTGTAAGACTCTGGCCGAATAAGCCGCATAAGTGCCGGGCTTCAAAATATATAATGTTCTCTGTATCTTCTCTGACAAAACAAGTCATGTAAATCTCTGACAAAATAAGCTGCATAAGTGCCAAGCTTCAAAATATATAATGTTCTCTGTATCTTCTCTGACAAAACAAGTCATGTAAATTTCTGGCCAAATAAGCCGCATAAGTGCCGGGCTTCAAAATATATAATGTTCTCTGTATCTTCTCTGAAAAAACAAGTCATGTAAATCTCTGGCCAAATAAGCCACATAAGTGCCAGGCTTCAAAATATATAATGTTCTCTTAAACTCCTCTGACTGCTTCAGGAGTAAGCCACATAAATATCAGCCATCAATCCTTGGCTTATAATATCACAATAATAAGTTCCTGGCTACAAAATAATGAAAATGTACTTTTACCTTCATTGACAGCATCAGAAATAAGTCACATAAATATCAGCCATCAATCCTTGGCTTTCAGAAATATATCAGGGGGAATCTCCAACATTTCTATCACACAAAATGATTTCCCCACACACACAGTCAGAAAAAAACCATGGCTGATCACCTTCTCAGCCAAACGCCCAGGAACGACTGTTACGGGATACCTTTTTAGTCTCCCACTCAGACTATCACGCATGCGCGGATAGCCGCGAGACGTGAGTTGATCTCATACGAGAACTTTCTGGAAGGAACTCAACAAATGTTCGTGACAAATCTCGAACAGAGAATCTTAATACACACAAATGGTAAGTCAAGGGAGATAACAACTAAATCTGACCTGACATACAAGAATATAAATGTTTACATCCCCTAGCTTAAAACCAAACTGACTTTAACAGTCTACCGCACCCCCCACGGAAAAAAATGATAACATCATTTTTTTTTTAAATACATCGAATAGAAAAAACAAATGAGGGCTTTAGCATACAAATATCTACACTAAAGTATATCCTATATAAAGTCGTGAATACAAGAGCAATAGGAGTAAGAGTAACGAAGAGGTATGCAGATAGTATGCCAAGTGAACAAAGACTAGATGGGATACGAAATGAAAGAGTAGAGATGAATGGAAACAATGTCCTAAGAATACAGAAGACAGAAATATGACATGGCAAACAAATATATGAAACAATGCATATTAAAATAAACACCATTGTAGTACAATAGCATACATGATAATCTAAATCTCTAACAGAAAAAAACATAATGAGCATGATAACTGAGACAACATAACATATAAATGATGCACTGATAAAGGGCATCAAAATATACAACGCCATTATATAAGGCTATTACTGACGCACAATGGAGCGTCGGGTGAGAAAAGTACCTCACAACCTTAGATACAATATTTTCTCAAAGTACCAACATTATATAAATAGGAGCCGCCACTATCGCACCATAAAGTGCTGGGTACAGAAACAACATTACAATGCCAGAAAAAAAAATTACATACTATCATGACTTCATATATCTCAAAAAATAATATAATATCGACATGTCTCACAATGATAAGCTATGAAAATAGAGGTTTCATTACAATATCTTCTAATATAATATCCTATACCAAAGTACAATATAATCAACTAACTTAACTAAGAGATGCTTCTCGAAGTCTTAGAGCATCCACATCATAGAAAGGCATCAACGACATCTAAAGTAGCGTCAAATGCCAAATGGTAAAACTGGAACAGTAACTCTTGATATATCTGGTAAACTGTTGAGACCCTCAATAAAGCAGCACCGACTCTCATGGAAAAGCTTAAGCTGTGAAACAATACAAATGAGAATCTCTGTTTGATAACCGTAGGATTTTATAATATACAATAGTTAATCCTACATTTCTAGCTATCAAATGTGGCCGTGTAAATTTCCGGCCCCTGTATGGTTACAATCAAACTTTCCTTCATTACACAAGAAAAGGTAACAGAGAAAGTAGTATAAACTAATCTGGAATCCTAAATTAAACAGGGTCCTAAAAGTATCTGAGAGAAATAGCAGCATGTAATTTATGTAGAGATAAGTCGTGAGTATACGCATGATACCCACGTCAAAAGGCAAATCTAGAAGATGGTAATGATAACTAAGAGCGTCATGATGGCTGACAGCCTGCAATTTTGTGCAAGACAAAGGAAATGCCGTTGACAAATGCATATAACTCGAAGATTGGACTGAAGTTATAGCCTGTGTATTGGGCAAGGAAAAAAGTAAGAAGCATACAATGAAGATGCAAAACCAGATAGCAGTAAACTTGGACCTACGTCGAAGTTTAAAACAAAAGCAGTGAGTATGACAAAAAGTCATAAAAGATGAAGATACTGAGCTAACCAGCCCAGTATAAAAAAATAAGGAAACTCATAAGGTATAGATATGTACCAGTAAGTAAATCCTTACATGAGGCAAAGAAAACGCTAGTCATTGCAGCAAAAAAAGTTGCAATCAACATGACTGGATATAGATTCAGTCGTAGCACTAAAGTTAGTGTGTGTGTCAGATAAAATTGGAGGATCTTTTTCTATAATAGTTGTTAAAGAAGGATCAAAGTTAGAGCGACGACGTACTGAAGTATGTCGAACTGGGCTAAAAGAAGCACCAAAATTAGCATGATGAACAATCGTATCATCAATACTGTTAGATTGCTCTATATTAGCAGAATGTATCACTTTAGCAAAATGTACCTGGTGAAAAGATTTTGGTATAGAAGCAGTAAGGTTATGTTGCTGTTCTCAAGCAGCAATTTGTACCAGTGTACACACTTTTACACCATGTATCTGTCCGACAGTAAGGTCGGCGATAGGTGCTCTGAGCAAACATGCGTGTATATAACCAGTGAAAAACGGTGTGGCAATGTGGACTATGGCAGTCGGAAAAGTCTCAACTGTCCCACTGAATGTCACACATTTCAACATATTACCTGTTGCGCAAGATGGATGAACTAAAGACTGTCTAATTCCAACAGTTGCACATCTGGAATCAAAAAGAACTGAGACTGGATTATTATTCACAAACCCCTTATGTAGAGTAAGAGACCCTCTTCCGTTGTGCACAGCTAAGGCAGGAAGAGGGGGTAGAGGATGACCGCAACTCAAGGTAGTTATTGCTGTAGGATCGAACAAAGTTGTGCACTCCGGGCACTGAGATGATCTCTCAGAATTGAAAGCAGAGCAACCAATAGCATTAGAGACACTATTATTATTGTTACCTTGATCATTATTAACCTGGGGCTCTTGTTGATATGATTATATCTACCACCAAAATTACGATCAGCACTTTGAGATCTATGTTGCCAATTAGGATCATATGGTGCTGCTGAAGCAACGGGTAAACCTTCTTCGACTTTAGAATTGCTAACTGTTACATTTGGATGTGCCGTAACGTATTGGCGACAGTATTGTTCCATACCTTTTAAATTTTGAGGCTTTTGTTCATGTAGAAGGGAAAGAAAAGATTTACTAACTGACGACATAACTTTGTCGTGAAGCAATAAGTCCATAAGGGCTTCATATGTGTGTTCAGTTTTTGACAATTCCACCCAACGTAAAAAGGTCCAGTGAATATCTGATATAAAGTCTGAGAAATCTTTTCCTGTCTCTGGTAATAGAGACTTGAGGCATAGGCGATAACCCTCTTCATCCAGTTGGTATTTTTTTAACAAGGCCGCTCTGACAACATCATAGTTATTTTTGTCAGTATCTTCCACTGACATCATAGTCTTTTGAGCATCACCTGTAAGTAATCTACCAAGTTGATCACAATATTGTGACTTGTCTATCTTATGAGAGTCGCATGCCAGTTCAAATCTACTTAGACAGAATGCAATATCGTCGCAGGTAGGGTTGAAAGCAGGTAATTCAATATCATAAGGTTTAATATTTGCCTTATTAGAAGTTGTTTGATTATTTGTCTTGTTTTGAGCATTATCCATATTCACCACCTTTATTTTCTCCAGCTCCATAGCTGCTAATTTTTGCTCGTGGAGTCTTTGGTTTTCCTCAGCTTGCATCTGAAATTTCTTCTCCTCCATTTGCATTTGCCTTTGTATTTTTTTATCTTCAGCCTCAATTTCTAATTTTTTATTTTCAGCCTCTCTAATTTTTTATTTTCAGCTTCTCTTTCTAATTTTTTATCTTCAGCTTCTCTTTCTAATTTTTTATTTTCAGCTTCTAATTTCTTTTGTTCCATCTCCATTTGGAATTTTCTCCCATCTGCTTGCATCTGCAATCTCCTATCTTCAGCTTCAATTTTCTGTCTTTTTTCTTCAGCTTTCTGCGCCTTGGCATATTCAGCAAGTGCAAATTCTTCTAATTTTTCCTCAGTCTTGCCAAGGGCTTTCCCTTGTGCAATAAAATAATCCAGAGTAGACATTATGCTGGATTATATGAGATAAATACCTTGTTCAGTAATTATTATTTTAGAAACTCACTTTATCCCAACTCAGTGGGTGACAAGTCTTTGCTCCAGAACTTGTATAATTACTTTACTTATCAATAGTATAACTAATTACCTATATAATTATTGTGCATAACAATATTGACAGTGTATAACAACAATGAATAATATCAACTAGAAAGACAAAGACAAAATATCAAAGACAAACGACAACGTTTGCAGGAATCAAGTAAGTAAAAAGCAGAAATAAAATAAAAAGAATTACAAAACTTGCAACGACAGCTGCGAATAAAGTGATAAGACAATTACAACACAGTAAGAACAGAAAGAAATATAACAAAAACAACAATGAAATATCTCAGCACAACTAAACAATTATATCACAAATAACCATACACAGTGGACTATAATATGCAGCAAAATGTTTGCTGGAGATTTCCACTGCGGGAAATTTGCAAAGAGTCCCTAAAGAATGCTTATATAGGCCCTCAGTAAAGTGGGATGTATCCTACATAAGTCTCTACCCAACCTGCCCGCTGAAATATAACATATATGAGATAAAAGACCCAGACCTAAACATAGAACACAAAAATCTAATATGATTTTTGAGGAAGGTCTAATTAACAACAACACAGATGCACAGTTTACAACAAACAAATAGCCACTTATCTTTTAAGATGAAAAAAATCCCAGCCTTCGAAACAGCAAGAGTGATGTGCACCGCCAAAACAGCCTGCACAACTCCAATGGTGCTCAACACTGGAACTCTGAGGTTGGCACACAAGAAGACGTACAGGAACCCTGGAACTCTTGATCTGGATAACTCATATAGTAGACTCCTTTTGTTGCCAAAACTTGGTTACAAAAACTTGGACTGGTTACACTGTACAGTAACTGCTTGTAGACAAATAATGTCATCAGTACTTCATAGCGTCATATCACTGGCTTCCACAGTTGTATGGTCGAAAAAAACTTCCGGGCAATGCCGGGAACTTTCAGTTAATAATGAAAACAGTTTAACTTGCAGAACATCCTTGTTAATAGCCCCATCGAGCTGGCTAACCACTGTTGATGTATGCTGACCACTACTGTAGAAGGTGTACGTGTTTGATGTATAATGTTATTATTGTTGTAGACAGAAAAACTTCCTTGAATTTACGCCCACACAGGGCTATAATAAATTGGTGTGCTACCGTACTGTCACTGGGTATAGAATGTTGGTGGGTGCTGTGTATCCACTGACAAGGACAAGTCAGTATGGTCGGGCTTACTGGCGGCCGACTATTATATATATATATTTGCGAATGCATATAGGTTCTTGATCAAACATCCATAGCACACCCACCCTCACAGCACACATAGAAATCAAGAAAGTTGAAATGACTGGTACTGTTCTAACTGTTTATTACATCACAACACAAACACGCTGACATCAAAGACACACCGTCAATAGGACAAAGTTTAAGCACATCATGGCATAACAACAGTTCATTACTTCCAATATCAATGACTCTCTGAACAGACTGCAGGTATCACAGTGCTAGCAGCATGTCAATAATTTCTCTCCATTTTCTCTGTTAAAATAAATCCTGTAAGACTCTGGCCGAATAAGCCACATAAGTGCCGGGCTTCAAAATATATAATGTTCTCTGTATCTTCTCTGACAAAACAAGTCATGTAAATCTCTGGCCAAATAAGCCGCATAAGTGCCAGGCTTCAAAATATATAATGTTCTCTCTATCTTCTCTGACAGAACAAGTCATGTAAATCTCTGGCAAAATAAGCCGCATAAGTACAGGGCTTCAAAATATATAATGTTCTCTGTATCTTCTCTGACAAAACAAGTCATGTAAATCTCTGGCCAAATAAGCCGCATAAGTGCCGGGCTTCAAAATATATAATGTTCTCTGTATCTTCTCTGACAAAACAAGTCATGTAAATCTCTGGCCAAATAAGCCGCATAAGTGCCGGGCTTCAAAATATATAATGTTATCTTAAACTCCTCTGACCGCTTCAGGAGTAAGCCACATAAATATCAGCCATCAATCCTTGGCTTATAATATCACAATAATAAGTTCCTGGCTACAAAATAACGAAAATGTACTTTTACCTTCATTGACAGCATCAGAAATAAGTCACATAAATATCAGCCATCAATCCTTGGCTTTCAGAAATATATCAGGGGGAATCTCCAACATTTCTATCACACAAAATGATTTCCCCGCACACACAGTCAGAAAAAACCATGGCTGATCACCTTCTCAGCCAAACGCCCAGGAACGACTGTCACGGGATACCACTCCACTCAGACCATCACGCATGCGCGGATAGCCGCGAGACGTGAGTTGATCTCATACGAGAACTTTCTGGAAGGATCTCGACAAATGTTCGAGAGAAATCTCGAACAGAGAATCTTAATACACACAAATGGTAAGTCAAGGGAGATAACAACTAAATCTGACCTGACATACAAGAATATAAATGTTTACATCCCCTAGCTTAAAACCAAACTGACTTTAACAGGGGACTCAATCATAAGACTTTATTTTACCACCGATGAAAGAACAAATGCGGTTCTCTAGATACCAGTCGCGAGTAATCAAAATGATGAAATAGCAAATGTGGGATGAAAGAGCACAAATGTGGGAAAAAATAAAATACAAGAGATGTAGGAAAAGATAGATATAAGGCCTTGTCGCTCATTTATCACACTCCGACATCACACTTTTTGCTCTGACATCCTTCACAATGCTTTTTACTTCTTTTATAAAGCCTGCACAACAATAATTTGAAAGAAACCTCTGTCAGAGAAACCCGATTTCTTCAATGATCATGCACTGCTTACAACACAAGGCACCTTTTGATAAGTGAAAACCCATTAAAAGACAATACTTATAATCAAATCAGCTAACGAGCCTTGAAAACTATGCCGATATCAGAGATGCAGAAAGCTGCTAGATTACAGACATTGTCCTATAGAAGAGATACAAAAAGCATGATCCAGATGGAAAAGTACAACATTATGCCAACGCACCCAATGAAGGCAAGATTAGATGATCTGGCATTGGGATGTCTAAAATGTAGCAGTTTTGTCCATCAGGGAAAAAGACTTAAAAGGCAGCATCAAGAAGACCTATCCATGAAGACAACACTACTGAAGCCCACCTTATACCCTGTACCATGGAAACAGGCCAGCAGTACCCTTCAAATTAATACATCAATCAGTGGTCTCAGAATTGGATATCTTCTTCTTCTTCATTGGTCCTGAAAAGGACCTTGGTTGTGTTGTGTCCATTTACAGTGAAGCTGCGATATTTGTGCCTTTCAGCCGACTTCAGCACAGCATTTTTTTTAATGAGTATAATTATCTGCAAAAACAAACTGCTACATTGAAAATGATCCAAGAAAGTGATTCCGAACAATCATGGATACTTGCCTACATGGATGGATAAGCAACAAATGCTATTAAGAATGGGGGTGTTGGTATCTTTATCTCATGTCCTGACAACCACTATGAGACTAGGCATATTCCCACTGGTAAATTCTGTTCCAACTATATAGCTCTAGAGTTCAAGCTCTAGAGCAAGCTGCAAAAATGATTTATAACACCAACTTTGACTGCCACCAGGTAGTCATCCTCACAGTTGCACTGTCTGTACTGCAAGTTCTCAAGGGTGGTAAAATCCCGCATCTGAGAAATGAACTAAGCAAGGTAGCTGCCAAAAAGTGAACCATACTTCAGTGGGTACCATACCATTGTGGTGTACATGGAAATGAAAAGGCAGATAAACTTGCCAAAAATGGAGGAGAATGTGAACAAGAAGATAACAAAATCACATACTTTGAGAAAAAGAGAGATATCCAGGCTATCAGAAGAGAACAGAATCAACCCAATGACGACTACCACACACGACTGGCAGGGACAGATCACCCTTTTTTGCCTCAGGACAGGGCATAACAAACTGAATAAACACATGTACAAGCTACAATTGTCTGCTTCACCACTGTGCACATGTGGATTAAATGAACAAACTGCTGAGCATGTTCTACAGGATTGTCCTACGTATGATAAGTTAAGAAACATATACTGGCCCAATGACTCAACATTAAACTCAAAGCTGTATGGAGCTAAAGAGGAACTCCAGACAATGGTCAAATTCATCATGAGAACTGTCTGATGGTGCAAACATCAAAGATGAGATCGCAAGAAGAAGATGAAGAAATCAGCTGCATACTGGTATACAGGAAATTTAAAAAATGGTTGTTATCTGTGGAAACTGGGCCAGGAGCAGACTGTAGTAGTAGGCATTTGCTAGTACTAGAAAAAAATAGTTTCATTCTTACTGAAGAAATTAAACAGGGCATAAAAAATGCCAAGCTATATTTAGCTATAATTGAATTAGAAAAGGAAATGAGTGAGAGGCTTTCAACAAATTCAGATCAAGCATTCCTGTCCTATGTCATCTGTTCAGTTGTTTTTCCATGTCTTTGCATACATTTCATGTCTGTCCATTTCCCTTCTCCATTTTTTGTCCTCTACCTCTCCTATGTTCTCAACATAGCACCATTTTTGCAGTGTTGTTTTTCTTTGTTTCTCTTCCTTGCCAGCTTGTTACATTTCAATTTGATTATTTAAATCAACTGTGAAGACAAACCTTGGCAATGGCTAAACAAAATTCTGACCTCAGTGATGCTAGAGCATGTAAAAGAAGCTTTAAATAAACAAACTCATGGAAGAACAACACATTTTGAACAGCAAAATTGTATGCAGATCAGGTAGCAAAACTCAGAATCATCAATGTCAGGCACATTTATACATCAACTTTGTGGACACTGATCATTTATTTCCAGGTTTTTACTGAAGTATTTGTTGTGTATACAAACATACTTCAAACACTTCAGTTTGTTGTTAGTCTCAAAATTGAACCTTGTGATAACAGTATTGATTGGTAGTGATTGTAAAAAACCCTTTACATAACCTATGATTTTGTATTACATGTCATCCAGGAGTGTTATTGGAATGGCTTCTCTAAGAATTCAGACATTAATTCCCAGACAGTTGCCAGCATTACCAGGAAGAGATTAGGAGAGTTTAAAGTAAAACAGTCAGATATATGGAGAAATGAAGGTACACATGTAAATAAGCTTCTTTTTTAAGCAATCTCAGTTGAGGCTGAATGAAGGTGCAAATAATGTACGCTTGTGTGCTGTTTTTATTGTGTTACTTCAAGATGTTTGCCACCCCATGGATCTTCTGGATCATTCTGTAACACTGTTTTCCTCTGTAGCTAATTTATTGGAGGAGGGTTTATAAAGTAGTCATGGTGAAATCGAGCATTAAGAGATCTTATAGCTTAAACTACGACATACAAAATATTGATACTGACATCTTTGATACACTTGTCTGTAATCTAGCATGACCTGTAGTTAAAGTGGAAATAGTAGCACATTCAACAAGACACATGCTACCAGTCTAGCTGTTGTCTGGAGACATGGTCTGTGGAAAGGGGTAGCTAAGTGCAGAACCTGTTTTACAACTATCAGTAAAAGAGTGTTTCATACATTTATTTCCTCATGAATGAAGGATTGTACCTTCTATGCTTCTTAAGAAGCATGGGACAATCAAAGCATTTGTGGTGATGAATTCTCAAGTGGGCTGTTTTACATGATGAGATTGTAAGCCCTTAGTCACATCTGAAGCTGTGCCATTTTTGAAGCAGTTGTCCTCATCTTTTGCCTTCTTATAGAACCCCTGAAACTGCATAGATTTTTACCCATAGTGGCAGGTTACAATGGAAGATGGACTGATAGAATAAGTGAACATAGGAATAAGTACCAAAACTGCACAAGATGATCTCACTGAAGGTTGGCTCAAGTAAAAACTGCAGAAAATGTTAAATATAAGTTTTACAGGAAGAAAAGAACAGAGTGAGAATCACTCGCATATTTATAGGGAGACTGGAAATTAACTGTCTCTTAGAAGGTTGAGAATCCTCTAAGAAGTGTAAGAGCTAATAGATATTCAGGCCACTGTTTCTTATGGTACTTAATTATTGGACAGAACCCCCATTGATTAAATACAAACATGTATTAGACATCACAGTAACATCAAAGAAAAGTCAATAACACTAATCTTGATTTCAGAAAAAAATTACAATGAACCTTTATTGATGAAAACAAAATGTCATTTGTATACAGTTCAATCTTGTCTACACAGTTACTGAAAGTTTGTCGTTAGGACTTTTAAGTAATTGATTTAAGTACAGTGGTTCTACAAAGATATTGATTTTTTATCATTAGGACTTTTATGAAGTTGTTAGTTCATGGTGGTTTTACCTACAGTAGCTAGATTCCTCATGGTGGTTTTACCTACAGTAGCTAGATTCCAGACTGCAATCACAGTCACTCCTGATTTATTCGGGTTTGGGGAAAGGTTGTGTGGTGTGAATAGAACTATCTCAGGGTTCCAAAGCTTTCTTTCCCTGATCTAAGCTTCTTGTCATCAATGAAAATGGAAGCTCTTTGTGTAGACTACCCTAAAGAACCACTTGGTTGTACTTTGTTGCTAACAAAACAAGATTTTAGCAAAGGTAAGACTTTGCAACTACCGCTGCTAGGTCTATGAAATGAGTTCTTTTGTGACCAAAGTTTTTGATTGCAGTGTCTGGGCCTAGTGAGCTCTAGTGTTAAATACAAAAAAATCTCATTTTCAGCTGACATATGTATGGGACTACAAACCATCTTTCCTAAACAATTTCTCATCTGAAATTAATGAAATCCTGAACACTCTTCCCTTGAAGGAGTGTCAAGGAAATACATTTTCTTTACCATGGTTTAAGAGCATGAAAACTAATTATAATCACTACTACTGCGAAGTAGCCACCATATCAATTACATCCCATTTATGTTAGCTGCCCAGCAACTATCTGTTCTATTCAAGCCAGGTCAACTACTTTTGCTGTGGCGGAAATATTCACTGATTCTGTAATAGAAAAGAGGGAAGTTTAAACTACTATATGTTTATTAATCTTTATTCATTGGGCTAAAAGAATTTTACAGATTTCATGCAAAGTACCATCCATGTGTAGATTTTCATTGTTTTATAATAGTTAAACAGCATCAAATTCTCCTTTAATTTATGATAGAGGTGATTTATTTATTTATTTTCTGAAAACTTGTTAAAGAGTAACTAAACATTATCTCCCCTTAATTTGATCTGTGCAGCATGCCTCGTTAAATTAGGGAAGTCAATTTTATGATCTTGGCATAACAAGAACAGAAAGGCTTTGTCATACTTGATGAGAGAAAACATTGTTTAGTCACCAGATGTTTGTATTTATAAAGTGTTTTTTATTTATTTTTTTTTTTTATGTGACAGTAGATCGTGATTGAGATTGTCATACTTGAATAGGTAGATAGAATATTGTTTAGTCATCAGATATGAGTATTTTTAGTCTCTCCTGCTCACTCGCCTTTACTCTTCTTCTTCTGTGATCCATATCTGCCGACAGTCACAGCAGTCAGTGGCCATCATGCCTGGTGGTGTCTTGTAGGGCAACAACAAACTGATTCCACTTTGTTCGGTTGGTGGCCATCCTTTGTACAGTGCCCCATTTCTGGTTCATTTTTTGCATCTTGACTTCCACAGTTCTCCAAGTTGTTTTTGATTGGCCTCTCTTTTTCTTTCCTTCAGTGATCCACAGCATAGCTGTTCTTGTAATGGTATCAGGGTCCCTTCTGAGGATGTGGCCAACCCAACTTCAGCATTTGCCAGCTATGATGGTGTGCATGCCCTCCTGGCTACTCCGAATAAGTAGTTCTTGGTTGCTGATGAGATTTAACTTGACCTGCTAAAACTAATGATGGAACTGCGACTAGAATTAATCCACAAGCTAACAGGGCAGACTCAGCAATAGACACATAAGTATAGCAACTAACAACCTAGCAAATGTAAATTGGGAAGTGTTACAAGACACAAATTCGAATCATCTGCCCATTGTAATAACCATGCATGAAAACGTCATTCCAAACCCAGAACCAGAGAAACTGACTTTCAACTATAAAAAAGAACACTGGGAAGCCTTCCAATCAGAGCTAGAGGTGATGGAATATAAAGACTTGGAATCAGATGATACTGACTTGTGGGCAGAAACACTGACCAATGAAATTCTTAAAATAGCAATAAAATATATATCAAATAAAAATATGCCACAGCACCTAAAACCAATAAATAACATTAATAAGAAAAGAAAAAACTTAGTGGAATAAAGAACCAGTTGCCTGAGGGAATAAAAGCTGTGCAGAAATTCATGAGAGAAGAAAAAGGGCCTTATAAAAATATAGAAATAACAGAACAGAAGAAATCTGTGATGAGTATAAACATATTAGGAATGAATCTAACAGAATAATATTTAGAGCCAAAGAAACTAACTGGAAGGAGTTTTGTCAGTCACTTAAACCTAGCACCTAAATTAAAGAAGTATGGAAAAAGCTTAAGGCAATCAAAGGGAACAATAAGAAAACAATAATGCCAACAATCAAACTACCAAAGAGAGCAGAAACAGATAAAGAAAAAGCTAATGCCCTTGCTGAGTATTTCTATAAAGTCAGTGCAAAAAGTAGTCTTGGACAGGATGAAAATGAGAGAAGAGAAAGACTTAGGATACAGTTTTCAAAAGTACTACCAGACCAGATAGATGAAACAAACTTGTTAGATGCTGATATAACAGAGGAAGAAATAACTAGTGCAATAAAAGAGAAATCTAATACTGCCTCAGGGCATGATATACTTAGTTATGAAATCTTAAAGTACCAAAAAAAACTATACACATAATAACTTCCATTTATAACAAAATATGGAGCTTAGGAAAGATACCAAAAGCATGGAAAGTAGCTATGATAGTACCCATCCTAAAACCCAATAAGGAAGCCCATGATGTAAGTTCATATAGACCTATCTCCTTAACATCACAACTAGGTAAAATACTGGAAACTGTTGTTAACAAAAGAGTTAAATTCTACCTGGAAAAAATCAGTTATATAGCCCAAACCAGTTCAGGGTTTAGAGCAGACAGAAGTACAGTAGACCAGCTTGTAAGATTAGAATATGATGTTAAGCTAGGGTTCAAGAGGAAAGAGAAAACAGTGGCAGTCTTTCTAGATGTTGCAAGAGCATATGATGAATGCTGGAGAGATGGAGCGCTCTACAAAATGAAAAAGATTGGCATTACTGGTAAAACCTATAGGTATCTAGAAAACTTTTTACAGGACAGGTATTTTGCTGTACAGGTGAACAATGATAAGTCAGAAATATATGAACAACAGAATGGGATTCCTCAGGGATCAGTGATTTCACCTTCAATATTCACTACAGCTGTAAATGATTTAGCAGATGAATTTAATGACATAAAGAATGCAGTATCACAATTTGCAGATGACTGTGCCATTAGGTGATCTGGAAATAAATTGGACCATGTTTACAAACAAATTCAAACTCAGATAGAAAAAGTTTCAGAGTGGATGAAAAGTTGAGGCTTCCAAGTTAATGTAAACAAAACAGTAGGTATGATATTCAGCAAAGGAAATTTAAAAAAACAAAACAAAATCAATATAACCGTTAAAGGACAGAAAATAAGTAACTCCCCAACAACAAGATTTCTGGGCATAACTTTAGATAAACAACTAAATTGGAATAAATATATAGACAATTTAGTAGAAAGTTGTAGGGGACCCCTAAATATACTAAGGATGGGGGGGGGGGAGCAATAAAATAATGCTTATGTTCTACAAGTCTTTCATCAGGGGGAAACTGGATTATGCCATCATAGTCTATGACTCAGCTGCAGCTTCTAACAAAGCAAAACTAGACAAAATGCAGCCATGAGAACCATTACAGGTGCATTTATATCAACACCAGTAGAAGCGCAAGAAGTAGCTCTTGGCATACCACCCCTTGGTCTAAGACGGAAAAAACTAAGATTAAATTATTGGAGTAAAGTAGCACAAGAAGTGACCCTCCCAGCACATAAAGCATTTGTCAAAAACCAACCAAGTGTATGGGACGTCCCCTTAAATAAAGATAGATATCCAACAGGGTGGAGAACTATAGAAGATCTAACGCAGTTTAAAGAACTGTCAAACACAATTGAAAATAGTAATAAATATAGAACCAAACTACCACCCTGGGAACTAAAAACACCAATCATAGACTACTCACTTAGTGAAAAGATCAAACAAAACATGGAAGATAAGGAAGCCAAAATGATAAGTAGAAAGTTCATAGATCAACTAACTAAACAAAGTCTGGCCGTCTACACTGATGGATCCAAGGGTGATAGTGGGCAACTAGGTGCAGGAGTTGTAATACCATGGTGGGGAATTAAAAAGAGCTACAGTGTAACTGAAGTGGCTTCGATTTTTACAGCAGAGATGGTAGCAATTCTAAAAAGTTTAGAAATAATCAAAGATAACCCACCAGAAGCTGTTATGATATTTACAGACTCACTATCATCGCTACAAGCACTAGAACACCCAGGTAAATGTAGCTGGCCAGACATAAAGGAAGAAATTCTAGCAATTAATACATCACTAGGGATCAGAGGATGTAGTGTGAGGCTAGTGTGGGTTCCAGGACACATGGGTATAGCTGGTAACAAGTTGGCAGACCAGAACGCCAAGAATGGAAGAATAAGTAAAAAGAGGAATGGAAGAACAGTAGAAAAGGCAGACACATGTTCAAACTGCTGAAAGAACCAACAAGGACGTGCCAGGTCAGAGAAGAATTAAAGATACCAATGAACAAAAAAACTGTGGCATCTCCATCTCGGTGCAGCATACTTTATGATAGAGGAACCACATTGCCAAGAATGTCAGGAAGAGAATGACATAGACCACTACCTGATCCACTGTAAAAAGTATGAACAACAAAGGCTTGAATTAAAAACTTACTATAGAAATCACAATATAGACATGACAGGTGATAAGGTTTTAAGTATAGCTGCCCCAGGAGATGCCCAATCAATACTTAAAAGATATAAACATAAAACAAAGGAAAACATACAAAGTTAGTACTTCAGAAAAGACATTCAACTAAATAGAAATTAAGCAACAAGAACTAACAAATCATTAAAAAATAAAACACAAAATAAAAAAAGAACTTACTAACTACTCAAAGGACAAGGAAAGACAATTTTCAGGTTGAACAGAGTAGACCAAGATGGAACAAGAAGAGGCAATAACGGTCAGCTGTTACATGCCCGCTCTCCACCCATCATCTCTTCAAAACAACAACAACAAACATGAGATTCAACTAAAAGGTCCTGTACTCTGTCTGTTGTTTATTGCATGTAGGTCGTGCACGTGTTTGGAGAAAAATGACACTGAATACCAGTATTAAACTCTTGTGTATTGCAAGCAGTAAGTCACAATCAATTTCATAATGATTATAAACAACATGGTTTAATCAGGTTACAAAATTATTCATTTCAATGCTTGAATAAAAAATAATGCTATCACTGTTGAGCGAAGAAAACAAAAGTAGGTACAGAATACAGAATCTGTTAATATTTCCCAAACAGGATGTATTAAATAACACTGAGCAAATTGGGTCAGAACTCAGAATGGCATTGAAATAATCATGCCCAGGTAGCATTTACACATTCAACAATTTCCATAATTGAAAGATGGGCAGGTGGTATTTGAAACTTAATTGTGCATCTGAAATTGTAAATAAAAACTTGTTTGTTGTGAATTTCCCCCTCTGTAATGTGCATATCCCTTTTGGAAAACAGTGCATAAATGGTAGAGTATGTGGCCGAAATGTTAGGACTAGGGCTGATAATGACATTACATGTAGTGCATTCATGTATATGCCATTGTATATATTAGAATTGTCATTATTTTGTATATATTTTTGGTGTTCATATATGTCATTATCATGTTTTAACAAATTATATTACCAAATCTGCTTTACTAAACATGGTTTTAACATTACTACTAGCTATATTTCTCAATTGTAATTCATGCTCATGTATAACTATTAGTTTAAGTAGTAGAAAGTAGCCATAAGTAATTATTTCTCAACTCATTTTTCAATAATTCATATTTGAAGAATTCAATCATTCATAACCCTCCACTCCCAAAGGCTTTCAACAAACACATGCCAAGTCCTCCTGTCATGTGCCATCATCTAAAGTTCTTTCCATGTTCTTTTTATAATTTTCACCACTATTTCCAGCTCTCTTCTCCATGTGCTTCTTGGTCTACCTCTGCCTCTCTTGCCCTGGGGGTTCCAAAACAAGGACTGCCTTGTAATGCTATCAACAGGTTTCCTCAGTGTGTGTCCTATCCATTGCCATCATCTTCTTCTCATCTCTTGTTCCACTGGCACTTGTCTGGTTCTTGTCATCAATTCCACATTTGTGACTTTCTCATACTATTTCAGTCCTTCTATTCATCAGCCCCATGCCGGCAACCTTGTCACACCATTTCAATCCCTCCATTTTACGCAAGCACCCATCCATGAAAGTCTGTAGCTTTTTGGTTGTTGTTTTTGTTGTTCTCCATGTCTCAGAGCCATACAATAAGACTGACTTCACATTTGAGTTGAAGATTCTTATTTTCATATTGGACTTGATTTCTCTTGTTCTCCATATGTTTCCCATTGCAATGAAAGCTCCTCTTGCTTTTTGTATTCTTATTTTGATATCACTCTGTCCCTCCAACTTGTCTATATTACTTCCAAGATATGTGTATGATTCTACATCTTTTAGTGGTGTTTCTTTAAGTTCAACCTTATTTTCATTTCTTGCATTTATTCTCATAATCTTTGTCTTTTCCCTGTGTATTTTCAGGCCCACTTGTTGTGACCTCTGATCGAGAATTTTCATTTTCTCTCGCATCTGATTGTGGTTATGGGACAGAAGAGCCAAGTCATCTGCAAAATCCAGATCATCAAGCTGTTTAGTCAGATTCCACTGGATTCCATTTCTGTTGTGTGATGTCGATGTTTTCATAACCCAATCTATTGCTAGTAAGAAAAAAAATGGAGACAAGAGGCACCCCTGTCTCACTCCCGTATTAATCCTAAATGGTTCTGTAAGTTGTCCTTCATGAAGAACTCTGCATGTCATGTTTTCATCTTCTTCTTCTTTGATCCATAGCCACCAACCGCCAAAGCAGTTAGTGGCCATCACGCCTGGTGGCATCTTGTAGGGCAGCAACAAATTGATTCCACTTTGCTCGGTCGGTGGCCATCCTTTGTATAGTGCCCCAACTCTGGTTCATTCTTTGCATCTCAGCTTCCACAGTTCTCCGCCAAGTTGTTTTTGGTTGGCCTCTATTTCACTTTGCCTCATGGGTCCATAGCATAGCTGTTCTTGTGATGGTATCAGGGTCTCTTCTGAGGACATGGCCAACCCAACTCCAGCGTCTGCCAGCTATGATGGTGTGCATGTCCTCCTGGTTACTCCAAATAAGTAGTTCTTGGTTGCTGATGGTGTTTGGCCAAAAGATTCGGAGAATTTTCCTTAGGCAGAATGTGTAGAAGGAGGACAGTTTCGACATTTCCTTCTGTGTTACTCTCCAACATTCCACACCATAGAGAAGCATAGAAAGTACACAGCTCTCATACAGTCTTAATTTGGTGTTTGTGCTGCACTGGGAAGACTTCCAAATGTTTTTGAGAATAGCAAAGGCTGTTCTCGCTTTATTCATTCTGTTGTTAATGTCCTTGCTTGTTCCGCCATCAGGTGTTACTATGCATCCTAGGTAAGTAAATGTGTCTGTCTGTTCTAACTTCTGGTTCCTTACTGTTATTGGCTCAGGATTGCCCACATTCAGTGTCATTACCTCTGTCTTCTTCAGATTGATGTTCAGGCCAACCTGCTGGCCATACTTATTCAGTCTATCTGTTTTGTCTTGAATGCGTTGATGTGAATGCGTGAGTAGTGCAATGTCATCTGCATATTCCAGGTCTTCCAGTGTAGAAAACGTCCATCTAATTCCTCTTGGACTGCCCTCTGCTGTCTGGCGCATCACCCAATCCATGGCTTAAAAAATAATGCTGTTGATAAGGGGCATCCCTGTCGTACTCCTGTTTTCACTTCGAAAGTTACATTACTCAATCTAACACTGCACGTAAAGTTAGAATAGAGGCTTTTTATGATGGAAACAATGCGGCTGGGAATTCCATAAGCCTTCAGAATTTTCCATAGGCTGTCCCTGTGTATGCTGTCGAAAGCCTTTTCAAAATCAACAAAGTTAATGTACAGCTGTCTCTGCCCATCTGAGCACTGCTCTATAATGTTCCTGAGGGTAAATATATGATCTGCACATCTTCTGATCTTTCTAAAGCCCGCTTGTTTTTTCTTCAGTTTATGGTCAACTGCTTTTGAAATTCTCAGGATGATTATCCTGCCTAGTATTTTGCTGGGAACTGAGAGGAGAGTAATTCCTCTCCAGTTGTTGCAGTCTGCAAGGTCGCCCTTCTTGGGCAATTTGACAACTATTCCTTTACTCCACTTTGTTGGTGTTGTCTCAGTTTCCCAGACTTGTGCAAATAGTGGTTCTAATAGTTCTGCTGCTAGTTCAGGGTCTGCCTTGAATAATTCAGCCTTTAGATTGTCGTGACCAGGCGCTTTTCCATTTTTTAATCCTTTGATAGCTGTGATGATTTCTTCTTTTCGTGGAATATCTGTATTTACATCTAAGTCACTTTCAGCCTCAGGAACATTCAGCTGAGTCTCTGGTGGTTCCTTAATCAGTGTTTCTCTGAAGTGCTCTGCCCATCTTGTTTCATGCCCCTGTGCTGTGGTGATGAGATTTCCTTGCTTGTCTCTTACTAACGTTATGTTGTTTACACCTCGTTTTCCACTGATAGTTTTAGTTATTTTATAAACTGTGCTTTGTGCATTTCTCAGTGCTGCCTCTTCTGCCTGTCTTGCAAGGTCATTCAGAAATGTCCTTTTGTTAGCACGGGTTTGATGTTTTACTTCCTTGTCCAGCTGACTGTACTGTTCACTTTATATTGCCTTTAACCTGGGAGACTTAGCTTCTGTTTTCTTTCTTTTCATTTCCTTTCTCTTTGCTGTGGTGTTTAGCATTTCTTTCCTGGAACCCCAAGCATAACTTGCTGCTTTCCTTGTATATTATTGAGATGGTGTTGAATTTCTGGCCAACATCATTGGTCTCTGTTCTTTCCTGGCTTTTAGTAATCTGATATTGTCTCTTTACGTCTATCACGAACGCGTTTCTGGTGAGATGGTCTTTAAGTTTCGTGATGTTATATCTTTTCTGTTTGACTGCAACTGGTCCAGCAGCTCCGAGTTTCCATGTTTTCATAGGTCTTCTTTATTAAGTTAATGACCTTCATGGGAACTCCTTAATGCATCATCAATTTCCAAAATGATTCTCTGTCTACACTGTCAAAAGCCTTTTCATAGTCCACGATTCCGATGTATAGCAGTGAATTCCATTTCAGACTTTGTTCAACTATTATTCTCAATGTAGCTATCTGGTCTGTACAGGAACTATTTTGTCAAAAACCTGCTTGTTCATCTGTCAGTTGCTTGTCTATGGACTCTTTTAATCTCTCCAGGATGATTCTGTTTAATACTTTTGCTGGCACTGATAGTAACATTATTTCTCTATAATTTGTGCACTCTTGTAAATTTCCCTTCTTAGGCAACTTGACCAGATAACCTTCCTTTCATTCTGCTGGTATTTCCTCTCTCTCTCAGACTTTGCCAAGTAGTTTGTATAATATCTCTGTAGAAGTATCAATATCTGTGTTGATGGCCTCTGCTGGAATGCAATCTGGACCAGCTGCTTTTCCTTCTTTCAGAAGCTTTATGGCTTTCTGTATTTCTTCTCTACTTGGTCATTCACAGCTGATTTGTAGCTCCTCTTCTGCTGGCTGGATGTCTGGGGGATTAGTTGGAGATGGTCTTTTGAGAAGTTCCTCAAAATGTTCTGTCCATCTCTTTATTTGTTCTTGTATATTACTAAGCAATTTTCCATTCTTATCTTTTATGAGGCCATTTGCTTGCTTATATGTCCCTGTTAGCTTCTTTGTGTTGTTGTACATATCCCTCATATCTCCTTTGGCTGCAGCTTCCTCTGCTTCCCTTGCCAAATCATCAATATATTTCATCTTGTCTCTTTTGATGTTTCTTCTTACTTCTTTGTTTGCTTCTATGTACACTTCATGAGCCTTGGCTTTGGAGCTTCTGGTTTTGCTTCTGTTTAAATCTGCTTTCTTGTTTTTCCTGTCTTCTGTCTTACTAATGGTTTTTGTTGTTATCCATGCTTTGTGCTGATGTTCTCTTTTTCTCAGTACTTCTTCACATGTTTCATTCTATATATTTTTTACTTGTTGCCAGTGGTCTTCTGTATCTGTTTCATCTTCCAGCTGTTGGAGTACTTGGTATTTGTTGGATACTGTTATTGAAAATGTTTCTCTTATTTCCTGATTTCTTAGATATCCCACATTATACTGTTGTCTATAGCTATATGCTGTTGTAAATTTCTTGAGTTTTAATTTTGTTTTAGCCAACAGAAGATGGTGGTCTGATACAACATCTGCTCCTCTACATACTTTCACATCATGCAATGATGACCTAAACTTCTTGCTGATGCATATGTGATCAGTCTGATTCTCAGTTCTGTTGTCTGGTGATATCCATGTTGCTTTATGTATTCTTTTATGTGGAAATATGCTTCCTTCTATAGCTAGTTGATTTGAAGCACAGAAGTTTGCTAATAGTTCCTCATTCTTGTTCATCATACCTAATCCATGCTTTCCCATGATTTCTTCAAAGCCAGTGTTGTCTGTTCCTATTTTTGCATTTAGGTCTCCCATCAAAATTGTGATGTCCTTTCTTTTCTTACTGTCCAAGACACTTTGTAAAAAGGTAAAGGTTCCCGTTACACGCCCATTGAGGCATATTGGGAATATGGTTGTTAGGCCCATATTTTCTTGACCATCGGCACACTAGGGTAGATGTTGTCAGCATCACGCCGGCCGCCTTAACCTTCCCAGAGTAGCTCTGGTACCCATTTGGGGCTGGTTGACCCAGAAGCCATTTGTGGCCTAAACAAATCCCACCTCATCTGGGGATCAAACCATAGACCACTGCGCTAGGAAGCCAATGCACTAACCACTATGCTACCGCGGCTCCCAAGACACTTTGTAGTCTGGTGTAAAAGTCTTCTTTCACAGATTCTTCTTTATCGTTTGTTGGTGCATAACACTGAATGATGTTTATATTTACTTTCTTTTTGGCTGATTTAAACCTTGCTGTTATTATTTGGGTTCCCATTGCTTCCCATTCTATAAGTGCCTTCTGTGTTTCCTTGGACAGCATTAGAGCCACTTCTTCACTGTGGTGGGCTCTTTCCTCCTCATGTCCTGAGGACAACACCATTTCTCCTGTGATCAATCTCCTCTTTTCTATGCCTTTCCACCATGTCTCGCAGAGACCCAGGATATCAATCCTGTAATTTGTAATTTCTGCTGCTACCTGTGCAGTTTTCTCTTGTTCACACAGAGTGTGAACATTCCAGGTGCCAATCCTAGAGATTTTCCTAGACGAAAAAAGGTTAGTCGGCAACCCATACTCCTTTCGGCTTTCTCTAGGCTGCTTCATGTGCCTTTTTTCGAAAGGACCTTCTTCTGTCTTGGGCGGCTGAGTTGATTTATATTCTTTATTTGACTTGTCCATGTTTGTTGAAGTTTTTGGGGTTAAAAAGTTTTTGCGGGATGGGGTAACCAGCCCCATGCCCAACCCTCCTTAGTCACTATTTACAACATACCTGGTAGGGTACAGTGTTACTATTCTTTGCTCCCCTTTCGGGCCCCGGTAACACATGGGTGGGACTATTTGGAGGGAAGTAATTTGGAAATAAGTTGTTATTACTCATTTCTTACATCCAAGGGCAGTAATCAAACAATAAAAAGGGACCCAAAGACACAGCAATAGAATACGCAGTCAGCAACTCATAGCTTGACTGCCTGCGTCAGGACCAGCGAACCAGAGCTGGTCAAGACCGCACTCCACCTCTACGTGGTGGTCCTGGAAACAGTCTGCAGCAGTGCAGTCTGGCTGAGCGAGTGTGGATCGCAATGGGAAGGCAAACCCGGTCCTTAAAAAATGCCGTGCAGAAGTCGGATGTGTTGACCGAAAGGTGCAGATATCACAGCTTAGGCGTAAACAGACACAACGCAACCACCGTCCTTTTCAGGGCAAACGAGGAAGAAGAAGGAAGAAGAAAAAAGTTTCATAGTACACAATACACCATGAACAATTAACATAGTACACAATACACCATGAACAATTAACATAGTACACAATACACCATGAACAATTAACATAGTACACAATACACCATGAACAATTAACATAGTACACAATACACCATGAACAATTAACATAGTACACAATACACCATGAACAATTAACATAGTACACAATACACCATGAACAATTAACATAGTACACAATACACCATGAACAATTAACATAGTACACAATACACCATGAACAATTAACATATCAGACAGAAACAAATACTTTTTTAAATAATCTAAAAAGTTGCATAACTTTTAAATCATACTTAATATGACTCTACAAAACATACAGAATTAGAATTTGTTGTGCTTGCCATAATTCTCTGAAGTTTTTATTATTATTGTTTCATTCAATGAATTTCAGGTGACCATTCCTGTAACGAGCGATCCCGCCTATACTCTAGTGTTGACATTCCAGATTTGAAAATTATGAACAGTTTCATAAAGAGTGAACCAGTGCAAAATGCTGCATTCAATCAAGTGTTGCCAGAATTCACAGAAAAAACTGTGAGTGAAATTAAAGCTGATGTAAGTATGGCAGCTGCAACACTAAATACAGACAATAACATTGAATCAAGATTAAAAGAGGTACAATCACCGAATGTCACAGACTCTGAGATAATGACTGTAGACATGAATCTGACTCCTGAGATTTATACTGCAGTCTTACAAAATGAAAACTGCAGCAGGAAATCAACAACAGTCTATGATGATTGTACTCTCAACAGTGGAATTAGAGAAGGATTTAAATTATGTGGCAGTGTTCAATCAGATGAAATAATAATAGGTACAAAAGAGAAACTTTTCAGCTGTCATGTTTGTGGAGTACAGGTTAGCAAGAAAGGTGACCATAATGAACATGAACTTTCACATATGAGAGAAAAGTGTTATATAAGTAATGTTGGTAATGTAGAATTAGCTACAAAATCCAGTCTATGTCAACAAGAAAGAATACATAAAGCACAGAAGCATTCTAAATATGATCTTATTGGTATGGGGGCTGCTCATTTTGGTTATCTAAAGGCACACGTAATGCAGCATAAAGAAGAACTACCTAACAAGTGTGATGGTCTTAGTAGGTTTTCTAGGACTGATTATCCAAAGAAACCCATAATGCAGCATAATAGTGAGATACATTACAAATATGAAGTCAGTGGAGCAGAATTTTGTCAAAGTGATCACAAGGTGACAAATACAGAAGGAGAATCTTACATGTGTAATGAACTTACAGGACAAAAACTTTATTCAGAATGGCACAAAAGTCAACATACAGAAGAAAAACCTTATAAATGTGATGGTTGTGGAGCAGAATTTTCTCAGAATGTGGCTTTAAAGAGTCACAAAATGACACACACAGGAGAGAAACCTTATAAGTGTGATGTTTGTGGAGCAGAATTTTCTGAGAATGGTAATTTAAAGAATCACAAAAGGACACACACAGGAGATAAACCTTATAAGTGTGATGTTTGTCGAGCAGAATTTTCTCACAGTGGTGATTTAAAGAGTCACAAAAGGACACACACAGGAGAGAAACCTTATAACTGTGATGTTTGTGGAGCAGAATTTTCTCAAAATAATCATTTAAAAAGACACAAAAGGACACACACAGGAGAGAAACCTTATAAGTGTGATGTTTGTGGAGCAGACTTTTCTCAAAATGGTCATTTAAAGAGTCACAAAAGGACACACACAGGAGAGAAACCTTATAAGTGTGATGTTTGTGGAGCAGAATTTTCTGAGAATGGTAATTTAAAGAGTCACAAAAGGACACACACAGGAGAGAAACCTTATAAGTGTGATGTTTGTGGAGCAGAATTTTCTTTAAATGGTCATTTAAAGAGTCACAAAAGGACACACACAGGAGAGAAACCTTATAAGTGTGATGTTTGTGGGGCAGAATTTTCTCACAGTGGTGATTTAACGGGTCACAAGAGGACACACACAGGAGAGAAACCTTATAAGTGTGATGTTTGTGGAGCACGTTTTTCTCGGAATGGTTCTTTAAAGAGTCACAAAAGGACACACACAGGAGAGAAACATTATAAGTGTGATGTTTGTGGAGCAGACTTTTCTCAAAATGGTCATTTAAAGAGTCACAAAAGGACACACACAGGAGAGAAACCGTATAAGTGTGATGTTTGTGGAGCAGAATTTTCTCACAGTGGTGATTTAAAGAGTCACAAGAGGACACACACAGGAGAGAAACCTTATAAGTGTGATGTTTGTGGAGCAGAATTTTCTCAGAATGGTGCTTTAAAGAGTCACAAAATGACACACACAGGAGAGAAACCTTATAAGTGTGATGTTTGTGGGGCAGAATTTTCTCATAGTTGTGCTTTAAAGAGTCACAAAATGACACACACAGGAGAGAAACCTTATAAGTGTGATGTTTGTGGGGCAGAATTTTCTCATAGTTGTGCTTTAAAGAGTCACAATAGGACACACACAAGAGAGAAACCTTTATAAGTGTGATATTTGTGGAGCAAAATTTTCTCTAAATAATCATTTTAAAAGACAAAGGAGAGAAAACCTTAGCAGAAAGTGGGGTGATTTGAAAAACCTTATTGTGTGGAGCAGAATTTTCTGAGAATGTGGCTTTAAAGACACACAAAAGGACACACACTGGAGAGAAACCTTATAAGTGTGATGTTTGTGGAGCAGATCTTTCTCAAAATGGGCATTTAAAGAGTCACAAAAGGACACATACAGGAGAGAAACCTTATAAGTGTGATGTTTGTGGAGCAGAATTTTTTTAATAGTGGTGCTTTAAAGAGTCACAGAATGACACACACAGGAGAGAAACCTTATAAGTGTGATGTTTGTGGAACAGAATTTTCTCATAATTGTGCTTTAAAGAGTCACAAAATGACACACACAGGAGAAAAACCTTATGTGTGATGTTTGTGGGGCAGAATTTTCTCAGAATGGTGCTTTATAGAGTCACAAAAAGACACACACAGGAGAAAACTTTATGTGTGATGTTTGTGGAGCAGAATCTTTGAATAGTGGTGCTTTAAAGAGTCACAGAATGACACACACAGGAGAGAAACCTTATGTGTGATGTTTGTGGGGCAGAATTTTCTCAGAATGGTGCTTTAAAGAGTCACAAAAGGACACACACAGGAGAGAAACCTTATAAGTGTGATGTTTATGGAGCAGAATTTTCTCTAAATAATCATATGAAAACACACAAAAGGACACAAACAGGAGAGAATCCTTATGTGTGATGTTTGTGGAGCAGAATTTTCTCATAGCGGTGCTTTAAAGAGACACAGCCTAGGCCGGTCCCAAGCCGGGCTGAAAAAGGAGGAGGGTGGCCTGCATGGAATCTGTAAGGAGACAGCCCCTCCACCATCCAAAGACACAACAGGCCAATCACCTGTTTGCTTTAAATCATGATTACGCAAACTACAAGAGAGAAAACTGGACTGATTCTAAAGGCGATGAACTGGAACGGACTACAGACTAAGAATTATGGAAATTAGAACACAAGAAGTATAAATGGGAAAGAAGAGGAGTTGGTGGAAGAGATGAGGAAAGCAAAACCAGAAATCCTGGCTATAATGGAAACAAAGAAAAAGGGACAAGGAGTCATGGATCTTGATGGCAACACGCTGCTCTACAGTGGTGTACCCACATCTGAAAGAGCTAAAGGGGGCATTGATTGCATTGTAGCAAAAAACCAAAAAGATAGTATCAAGGGATGGAACTTTGTCTTGGAGCACATTATGGTTGTAAAACTAAATGAATGAGAAACCATAGTAAACCTGGTCATAGTGTATGCTCCAAATTAGGATGAGAGAGCAGAGGTCAATGAGGAATTCTTTGAGCTATTTCAAAGGACAGTGGATGACTGCCTAGATGAAATTATGATGCTCAGAGATTTCAATGCCAGAGTTGGAAATGACCATTCTAGATGGGGTGGAGTTAGCGGAAAATATGGAGAAGATACTCTCAATGACAACGGAAAGCAACTCCTTAGATTCTTCAGTGAGCAGAATCTGATCATTTCAAACACAAAGTTTCCCCATATGTGCATACATGCATACACTAGATGTGAACCAACAGAACTCCTTAATGGTGAGCAATGTCAAGCATCAGAAATGATAACCACTAGCACAGAAGAGAAACCAATGGCGGTGAAGATGACATGAAGATGGAAGAACTGAAGGCAGCACTGGAGAAAATTAAGATGGGCAAAGCAGCAGGGCATGATAGTATAACACCAGAAATGGTTAAGTACATGGGAGCATCAGGCAACCTATTACTCATAAGGGTCCTACAGGCAGCATGGTGCAACAAGACCATACAAAAGGAGATTGCCATCATAACACCGATTTCCAAAAAGGGTGACTCAACAATGTGGAAACCATAAAGGCATATCCCTTCTCAGTGTCCCTGGTAAAATCTACTCTAGAATCCTAGAGCAGAGAATCAGATGCCTAGCTGAGCCACAGTTGGGTGAGGTCTAGTGTGGATTCCGAGCAAACTGAAATACTCTAGACCTAATCTTCACACTCAGCTGAGTGAAAAGGCCCTTGAGTATAAGAGTGAGATCCATCTTTGTTTCACAGATCTGGAAAAGGCATCTGACAGGGTCCCCTGGAGCAATCTTTGGGACTGTTTGGCAAGGAAGAACATTCCAGCACCTTTGATTTATGCTATACAGAGCTTCTACAAGTCTTGCAGAAATTATATGAGGACAGCAAACCGTAAATCAGAAGAGTTCAGGACCACCACTGGTGTAAGACAAGGCGATATCCTGTCACCTTATCTTTTCATACTCCTCATGGATGATGTCGTCAAGGCATGTAAGGAGAAGACAAGAAAGTAGTCAGTGGGGTACTGGAAGATTAGACAGGTCTGTATTTCAAAGCTGGCATTTGCTGATAATGTTGCCCTGATTGCTAAATCAGAGGCATATCTTCATTCCAACCTGCAAGTCTGGAAGGAAGAGCTGGAGAAGAGAGGGATGGTCATAATCAGCTCTAAAACAAAATCCATGGTGATATCACGAGAAGAAAGAAGACATCAGATTAAGCTGGGAGAACAGGTCCTGGAGCAGGTCGACTGCTTTAAATACATCTGAGCTATTATAGACTGACAGGGCGGCATCATTGAAGAGTTGGCCATGCAAAAAGCAGCAGCTGGGAGACTTTTTCAGGCCATAAATTGAGGATTCCTTAGCAAGAGAGAGGTTGGTAAGAAAACGAAGATTGCTGTATACCACTCCATCTATGTCCCAGTTTTGACATATGGATACGAGTCATGGGCAATGACTACAATCTACAAAAGCCAGATCCAAACCTCGGAAACGAGGTATCTGAGGAAGGTGGTTGAAGTAACAAGAAGAGACATGGTCTGCAACCAGACGATACGTCAAGGCCTAAAATCCCACCCCTTGCAGATCCAAGTAGAACAGTCCCAACTAAGATGGTTTGGCCATGTCTGCAGAATGGGAGGAGATCAGCTACCATGACAAGCAAGGGAAACAAAAAGCCAGGGATCCAGACCCCCAGGATGACCCAGAGACCACTGGAAAGACTACAATAGACAATCTTTGAAGGACCAAGGACTAGAATGGAACCAAGCCAGGAGGAAGACAGCCAATAGGATAGTCTGGTGCCCTCTCTTCCAAACCTCTACAACTCACGGTAGAAGGGGAATGACTATGTAAGTAAGTCTTTCTTTGATCCTTAGCCACCGACCGTCAAAGCAGTCAGTGGCCATCACGCCTAGTGGCGTCTTGTAGGGCAACAACAAATTGATTCCACTTTGCTTGGTCGGCGGCCATCCTTCGTAAGGTGCCCCAACTCTGGTTCATTCTTTGCATCTCAGCCTCCACAGTCCTCTGCCAGGTTGTTTTTGGTCGGCCTCTCTTTCGTTTTCCTTCAGGGATCCAAAGCATAGCTGTTCTTGTGATGACATCGGGGTCTCTTCTGAGGACATGGCCAACCCAGCTCCAGCGTCTGCCAGCTATGATGGTGTGCATGTCCTTTTGCTTACTCCGAGTAAGCAGATCTTGGTTGGTGATGGTATTCGGCCAAAAGAGTAGGTGAATTTTTCTTAGGCATGTTGTGTGAAAAGAGGACAATTTTGACATTTCCTTCTCTGTAACTCTTCAGCATTCCACACCATAAAGAAGCACAGAAAGCACACAGCTCTGATATAATCTTAATTTTGTGCTTGTGCTGTATTGAGAGGATTTCCAGATGTTGTTTAGGCTAAATATGCCTTATTCATTCTGATGTTGATGTCTTTGCCTGCCCCGCCGTCTGGTGTTACTATGCATCCTAGGTATGTGTCTGTCTGTACCAGTTGCTGATTCCTTACTGATATGGGCTCAGGGCTGCTCATTTTGAGCGTCATGACCCCTGACTTCTTTAAATTAATGTTCAAGCCCACCTGCTGGCTAAACTTATTAAGTCTATCCATTTTTTCCTGGATGTGTTGATGTGAATGTGCTAGTAATAATAATAATAATAATAGCCCCTTCAGTCATAACTGACTATGGGAATGCGCCCCTGAGGTGACAGCCCTCAGCTGCTTATTTTCCTGGTGCTCCTTTCGACGTTTTCTCCTCACCTCTGCTTCTTGTGTGAGCCTCTCTTCGCCCAATCTGAGGTGGTGCCATAAATAGCATCGCCACTTAGTGCGATCGGCAGCTTCATCCTCCCATGTTGCTGGATCCATGTCCAGTGCCCTCATATCTCTCTTGCACACATCTTTGAACCTCAGCTGTGGTCGCCCAACTGTTCTCTTGCCATCTGCTAATTGTCCGTAGAAGATATCTTTTGGGATGCGACCATCTTCCATGCGGCGAACATGGCCAAGCAAGCAAAGTCTGCGCTGTCTAAGAAGCGTATACATACTTTGAAAGCCAGCACGTGACAACACCTCAACATTTGTCACTTTATCTTTCCACGAGATGCCGAGGATGCGGCGTAGACACCGCAAATGGAAGGTATTGAGCCTTCTTTCTTGCTTAGCATAGGTCGTCCAGGTCTCGCTGCCATATAGGAGTGTGCTGGTGACGCAGGCATTATATACCGCAGCTTTGGTCTTCATTGTGAGTTTAGAGTTTCCCCAAACACGCGATGTGAGGCGGGCAAAGGTAGCTGCAGCTTTGCCAATGCGGCTGTCGATTTCTGTATCCAGTGAGAGTTTGTCATTGATGGTAGACCCTAGGTATGTGAAGTGGTGCACCACTGCCAATTCATAGTTATCGATAGTGATAACTGGTGCAGCACCCACATCCTGACTCAGCACATTCGTTTTCTTTAGACTTATTGTGAGGCCAAAGTCCTTGCATGCTTTAGTGAAGCGATTCATCAAGCTCTGAAGCTCCTGTTGGCTTTGAGTGACGACTGCAGCATCATCAGCGAACAACAAGTCTCTTATAGTGACCCTTCTGATTTTTGTTTTTGCCTTCAGCCTTGAAAGATTAAACAGACGGCCATCTGACCTAGTGTGAAGGCATATTCCTTCAGTTGCATCTCTGAATGCATGTTTCAAGAGTAAGGCAAAGAAGATTCCGAAGAGGGTCGGAGCCAGAACACAGCCTTGTTTAACGCCACTTCGTATATCAAAGGGCTGTGACGTGCTTCCAGCATATTGGACTGTTCCCTTCATGCCGTCATGGAATGACTTTATCATTTCCAGCATTTTAGAAGGGCAGCCTATTTTCAGGAGGATTTTAAAGAGTCCATCCCTACTAACCAGGTCGAATGCTTTTGTGAGGTCTATAAAGGCGATATATAATGGTCTTTTCTGCTCTCTTGATTTATCCTGAAGCTGGCGGAGAGAGAAGATCATGTCTGTTGTTGATCTGCCAGCTCGGAATCCACACTGTGACTCTGGATATATGCGCTCAGCTAACTTGTGTAGTCGCATTAAGATGACTTTGGCAAAAACCTTACCAACAATACTAAGAAGAGAGATGCCTCTGTAGTTATTGCAATCACTTCTGTCTCCTTTATTTTTATACAGTGTTACAATCTTGGCATCTCGCATGTCTTGAGGAATAGTTGTCTCTTCCCAGCACTGGCACAGCATCCTATGCAGGGGATGTAATAGCGTGCTCTTACAGCATTTGATTAAATCAGGAGGAATCCCATCACTGCCTGGTGCTTTGCCAGAGGCCAAGCTATCAATGGCCTTGCTGAGTTCCTCTAATGTTGGTTCGGCATCCAGCTCCTCCATAGTTGGCAGACTGTTGACACCATCAAGGGCTGCAGGCGTAATGGTATTGTCTCTAGTGTAATGCTCAGAGTAGTGCTCGACCCACCTCTTCATCTGCTTACCCTTATCGGTTAGCTTCTCTCCGCTGATGGTTTTTAGCGGTGCCGTCTTACTTTTATGGGGGCCAAGTGCTTTCTTTATACCGTCATACATTTGTCTAATGTTGCCTGTTTGCGCTGCGATCTGGATGCTCTCACTGAGCTGGAGCCAGTAGTCATTTGCACAGCGTCGAGCAGTTTGTTGAACTTTGCTTCTCGTAGCCCTCAGGATCTGTAGGGTTCTGGCACTCGGTGAATGTTTGTATTCATTCATAGCACTGCGCTTAGCTTCAATGACAGGTGCCATCACATCTGATGAAGCATCAAACCAGTCATTTGACTTTGCTGTTTTCTTACCAAAGGTGGCAAGTGCAGTACTTTGAATGGTGTTCCGTAGATGCTCCCAGTTCTCTGTAATAGTATCACCATGCTGAGGGCTACTGAGCACTTTCTCGAAGGTCGCAGTGAATTGAGCGATCATGAAAGGGTCTGACATCTTGCTGGTATCAATGCGTGGTTTCCCTTCATGTCTGACACGATAGAGTTTTCTTGGTTGTGCTCTGATTTTGCAGCAAACCAAGGAGTGATCTGTATCACAGTCTGCACTATGGTACGAGCGCGTGGAGAGCACAGACCTGAGGAGTGGCCTTCTGACGAGAATCAGGTCAAGTTGGTGCCAGTGCTTGGATCGTGGGTGTCTCCATGACACCTTATGCTGGGGTTTTGTCTGAAAGTAGGTGTTGGTCACGCAGAGGTCATGGTGGACGCACAACTCTAAGAGCCGTTGTCCATTTTCATTCATGTGCTAGTAGTGCAATGTCATCTGCATATTCCAGATCTTCCAATGTAGAAAATGCAGTCCATCTTATTCCTCTTGGACTGCCCTCTGTTGTCTGGCGCATCACCCAGTCTATGACTGTCAAAAATAGAGTGGTTGATAAGGGACATCCCTGTTGTACTCCTGTCTTCACCTCAAAGGTTAGGTTGCTCTGCCCAACACTACACGTAAAGTTGGCATAAAGGCTTTTTATGATTGACACTATGCAGCTTGGAATTCCATAAGCCCTCAGTATTTTCCATAAACTGTCCCTATGTATGCTGTCAAAAGCCTTTTCAAAACCAACGAAATTAATGTACAGCTGTCCTTGCCATTACAAGCACCGCTCCACAATGTCCCCGAGAGTGAATACATGATCCACACACCCTCTGTTCCCTCCAAATCCTGTTTGTTCTTTCCTCAGCCCATGGTCCACTGCTTTTGAAACTCTCTGTATAACCATCCTGCCCCGTACTCTGCTGGGAACCGAGAGCAGAGCGACTCCTCTCCAACCATTGCAGTCCACAAGATCTCTCCCCCCTGGGCAACCTGACAACCATTCCCCTGCTCCACTCCAATGGCGCTGTCCCCGCCCTCCAGACCTGCGCAAATAGTGGTTCTAATAGTTCTGCTGCCAGCTCAGGGTCTGTCTTAAATAGCTCTGCATTTAAGTTATCATGGCCAGGAGCTTTTCCGTTCTTTAACCCCCTGATTGCTGTGATGATTTCTTCCCCTCATGGAATGTCTGTACCTACATCCAGGTCGTCCTCAGCCCCAGGAACATTCAATTGTGTGTCTGGTCTCCCCCCCCCCCCCATTCAGAGCCTCTCTGAAGTGCTCTGCCCATCTTGTCTCCTGTCCCTCCGCTGTCGCGATGAGATTTCCTTGCTTATCTCTTACTAATGTAATATTGTTTGCACCTCGTTTTCCTCTGATGAATTTAGTTATTTTGTATACTGTGCTTTGTTCATTTCTCAGTGCTGCCTCCTCTGCCTGTCCCACAAGATCATCTAGGAAATTCCTTTTGTTACCACAGGTTTGGCGTTTAACTTCCTTGTCCAGCTGACTGTACTGTTCGCTATATAGTTGCTTTAACCTGGGGGGCTTCGCTTCGGTTTTCTTTCTTTTTATTTCCCTTCTCAGTGTTATGGTGTTTAATGTCTCTGGTGTTATCCAGACTTGCTTCTTCCTTTCCTGGAATCCCAAGCATGATTTGCTTGTTTCCTTATATACTGTTGAAATGGTGTTGAATCTCTGGTCCATATCATCAGTCAATGTCTTTTCCTGACTTTTGGCAAATTGATATCGTTTCTCTATGTCAGCCGCAAAAGCTTTTCTGGTAAGGGGGTCCTTCAATTTGCTGATGTCAAACATGTAAGTAAAGAGACACAAAATGACACAGAAACCTTAAAAGTTTTGAGATTTTTTGAATACACTTCTCTAAGAAGTGGTTTTGGGAGCCGTGGTAGCATAGTGGTTAGTGCACTGGCTTCCTAGCTCAGTTGTCTATATTTCGATCCCCAGATGAGGGAATTTATTTATGCCGCAAACGGCTCCTGGGTCTACCCAGCCCCAACTGGGTACCAGAGCAACTTCTGGGAAGGTTTGAGGCAGCCGGCGTGATGCTGACCACATCACCCCTAGTGTGCCAATGGTCAAGAAAATATGGGCCTAACACCATATTCCCAATAGGCCTCAATGGGCGTGTAACGGGATCCTTTACCTTTTACTCTAAGAAGGCATACAGGGGAAAAGCCATATAGGTGTGATCTTTGTGGTGATTTTCAGGCTACTCAGTGACATGTGTTGAAACACATTGGAGAGATGTATAAATGTGATGCTTGTTGTATTAGGTATTAAATTTTCTCAAGTTTGTATTCTAAAATTACACAAAAGAAGGCACACATGATAGGGACTTTCTAAGAGTGATGTTTGTGGTGTTACATTTTCTCAATTCTTTATTCTAAAACAGCACACAACAAGACATTCTTGAGAGAAAATTTCTAAGTGTGATGTTTGATTATTTGGTTTTCTCAAGTCTGTATTCTAAAATTACACAAAAGACATACATGAGAGGGACTTTCTAAGTGTGATGTTTGTAATGTTAGGTTTTCTCAAGCCTTTATTCTAAAACAACACACAATTTACAAAACATACATGAGAGACAATTTGTAAGTGCAATGTTTGTGATGTTGAGTTTACTCATCTGTATTCTAAAACTGCACACTAGATGTACATCAGAGAAAATTTATGAGTTCTCAACACGTTTCACCACAGAGGGAATTCAAGCGTCATTGAGGGTGTAATTAGCCTCACAGAGGTTCACTTTCACGTATGTATACTGCAGCATTGTGTATAGCTGGTGGTCAGTTAAAGATGACTCCAGATATGCCTCCGTGCATCTCAGCAATATAAATGTAATCTTTGTGGTGCTATATTTTGTGATATACTACAGAGAGGTCTTATAAATGTGATTTTGTTTGTTGTAAAGTGTGGCCTCTGCCTGTTAGCTAAGAACATATTCAGACATACAGAAAAGAAGCCATGTAATTATGATGTTTCTGATGCAGTGTTTTCTATGGATGCTCAAATTGCGTCATTAAAAAGAAAAGTGCTATAAATATTTTATGTGTGCTACAACAGAAATGGAATCCAGTGGACTCTGACAAAGCAGTTGGATGATCTGGATTTTGTTGATGACTTGGCTCTTCTGTTCCTTAACTGTAATCAGATACAGGACAAATTGAAAACACTTGATGAGAGATCACAGCAATTGGGTCTGAAAATACACAGGGAAAAGACAAAAATAATGAAAATAAATGCAAGTAATGATAACAGGGTTGAACTTGAAATAACACCACTACATGAATCGTACACATTTCTAGGCAGCAATATATACAAAGTTGGAAGGACAGTGATATCAAAATAAGAATACAAAAAGCAAGAGGAGCTTTCATTGCATTAAGAAATATATGGAGATCAAGAGAAATCGGATCCAACACGAAAATGATCTTCAACTCAAATGTGAAGTCAGTCCTATTGTATGGCTCTGAGACATGGAGAACAACAAAGACAACAACCAAAAAGCTACAGACTTTCATAAATGGGTGCTTGCATAGAATAGAGGGATTAAAATGGTATGACAAGGTAACCAACATGGAACTGATGACAAGAACCAGACAAGTGCCAGTTGAACAAGAGATGAGGAGAAGATGATGGCGATGGATAGGACACACACTGAGGGAACTTGTTAATAGCTGTGGTGAAGTGGGATGTTATAAATACTTATAGGGGACTTAGTGTACTGACTGAGATCAGCTGTGAAGGTATCTAGATCTATTAAGAGTAGTGTATTATAGATAACCTTACTTGCTACCACATATCTATATATCTCAGTCAGAATTATTCTGGAATAGTGTGATGCTACGTTATGTGTCTAGGGTATGTGTATGGTGAAGTGTAAGTCACAACAACAGACAGATAAACAATTTAATTTAATCCACTACTCTTAACAACACTGTGACACTCACATACATATAACACTCTATGAGAATAGCTTAAAGAAGTCACTCGTAACGGTTCAAATAACAATATGTATTCATTACTGGCATGAATGAATATGTGTCCTGATTCATCTACAAGGGAACCAGGAATCACAATCAATTTAAATTACAAGTTATGTACAGAATGTATTTAATATGAATATTGTAGTGACATATATTATTACAAATGTTCTATGTGTGTCAGTTGTGTAGTAGTAAAATGAGGTAATACTGGTTTTGTTTTGTTCAAGCTCTGTTGGTATTTGTCATCATGACTTCAATAGTTTGTCTTTAGGGACCAGTATTGGAGATGTTCACAGTTCCTGATTTTAAGACAAGTAAATTCCCCTCTGAATAGTATTTTTATAAAGTTATTTCAAGATGAGGGGACATAGTGTTGAGCTCAGCTGGCCAACTCTGCTTATCTTGAGTGATGGCGGCAGGAAAGGACTCCTCTGCTCGAATTCTCCTCTGGGCTCAGGAGACACCTCACTGATAGCTAAAAAGACCAAGGAGTATGCTGTCCGACTCTGGATTCAGCAAATCTCTGACCAGATGCTGCTCAGTACCATCAAGACCACTGTCCCTGAAATCAAGAAGGATGTACCTTCTACTTCATAACTAATTTATATTCTCTTTTACACTGATCACAATACAGCACAAACATTGCGTTCAGAGCGTTAGGCCAACAGTCAGCTTCATTTGAAATACTTTATTCCAGTATTACCCTTCTTAATGGTTACTACGCCTCTGCACTTCCAGCATTATTTCTTTCTAGTCAATCATCCAGGTGTCAGTGTACTGTTTGGCCATTCCATGCCGTTTTACTTTTCTCCGACACCCTCTGTTCAGGCTGGAGCATTTTAGGCTTTACCTCACGTTTGCCACTGAACTACACATATATATACAGGCATAAATCAACAATTCACATTCAATTTTCATTAAAAGATATTAAATGGTTCAAGCTTACCACAATTCATACGAATAACACAGATACGTTGATTAGCAATAAATTCTGGCACAAACTGGCACAAACTTCCATCTGCCTATGTTCCAGGCTTTTATTGAGCCAAATATATGCTGGCTTCAACGCACTGATGCTTTATCAAGTGTATTTAAACAAGTGGTTCGAACTAACGCTCCCAAGTGTGTATATCAGCGAGACTGGCCAATGAGCCACGTTTCGACAAGTGTTTGAAAAAATGTTATCTTTTCCCGTCTCCCCTAACAACCAAGATAGTATTTATAGCCCGACCAATCGTGGTTAGGCTTTCATTTGTTGCGCTCCAATCAATTTGGAGTTTACATGGTAGGCTATTTCTGTAACGTAAATTTTTTTCAAACACGTTAAAAAAAAATCTTATGAGCAGAAATGATTTTATGCTGTCAGGCACCCCCATATTTTATTTTGGGTATAATTTATTAATTCCTGGACTATTTGCGTAACGTTTTACATATTATTTGTCAGCAAGCCCTAAGGAACCCAAAAATACTAATTTAAAGGAGCTACGTGGCTGCGTTCAAAATATGCAATTTCTTCTACCTCCTGTTTCGAAGATGTGCTGTCTGGGGACTGTTATGTTTTCAACCGTAAACCCATCTAATGTTATCTTTTCTAATAAGAGTCTGTTATGATTTATAAACCTAACTCTGGGAAAGGGTAGTGTATTTTATCACTGTCCGTCTGAAAAAGTTAGTGCTTGTAGACTTACACGCATGATGCCAGCATTTGTATATCGCGCGTCGCGTGTTGCATGCGTTCCTGATTTTCAGCCCTCCCCTCTCGCTATCCTTTTGTCCATCTGTTCGTTCGTTTTGGTAACGTAATATAATTAATGTTAGGATAAATTTAGGTCATTACGCAGTCTCTCAATGTTTTTTCCAAGAAATACAGCACACGTTTCATTGAAGAAAGCGGGTATAATACAGTAAGCTTTTACTATCAACGTGAAAGCGTTACAATTTGCAGACGAAGCAGAAAACAAGGGGGATTTCGAGTACATTCCTTGTGACAGCAATGTCATTTTACCATTGCTCTTCTCTTTATTAATTTTATTTGTTAGGCTTCATATTTACCTAATAATTTATATATGTGGATTAGAATATTTCATGACACCTCCCCTCTTAAAACAGACATTATATGTCAGTCCTTTATTCTATATACACATAGAGAAATTTATTATTATTTCTGGGGTTTACGGTGATTCTCATCACACGGATGGCGGCTTAAAAAATCAGCTCCCAAATTGGTTTTTCCAGATATATACTCAATGCTAAAATTATATGGAGCCAGAAGCAAAGACCATCGGAGTAACCTAGAGTTCTCATGCTTAGCCTGTGCTAAAAACGATAAAGGTTTGTGGTCAGTTTGCAACTTAAAGGCCTTCCCATATAGATAAATATTGAATTTCTTTATTGCCCATATTACTGCAAGACATTCTTTTTCGCTAGTTGAGTAGTTGATTTCAGCTTTATTCAACTTTCTGCTAGCATATGCCACTGGGCTTAATTCCCCATCCAATGCATCTGATTTCTGTAGTAGAGTTGCACCTAACCCAATATTACTTGCATCCGTCCTTACTATGAATTCTTGACTTAAGTCAGGTAATTTCAAAATGGGTTTACTTGTGAGCTTTTCCTTCAATTCTTGGTAAGTCATTTCACATTGTGGTGTCCATGTAATGCGATCTGGATGTCCTTTACGTGTCAATTCCGTTAAAGGTGCACATATGGAATTAAAGTTTTTGATATACTTCTGGTAGAAACCACATAATGAGACAAAGGATCTCACGTCCTTCTTGGTTTGTGGTCTCGGGGCTTTCTGTAGTTTCTCTAAGTTCTTTGGGTCAGGGGTCATGTTTCCCTGATAAACTGTGTGTCCCAAAAATTCCAATTCTTTACATCCAACGCAACATTTGGTTGGTCGGGCTGTTAAATTTGCCTCCCTAAGTCGATCAAACAGCATGTTCAGAGAGTCAATGTGTTCCTCAAATGTTTCTGTTGCTATAAGGATATCATCCATAAAATTTGTTATACAGGGATTATTCAGAGGATCCAATAATTTTCTCATCATTCTAGAGAAGACACTAGGCGCATTCTTCAATCCAAATGGCAATCTATTAAACTCATAGTGTCCTTCTGAGGTACTAAAAGCTAGGTATGGTCTAACCTCAGGCTTTACGGGAATCTGATAGTATCCTTTACTCAGATCCACTTTTGAGAAATATTTAGCTTTATTTAGCCTGGCAAACAGCTGATTTGTATCCGGCAATGGATCCACCTGTCCTTCTGTAATAGCGTTCAGTCTCCTGTAATCTATACAGAGTCTATGTTCTCCAGAGGGCTTCCTTAAGAGTACAACACCGGAGCTATACGAAGACTCACTGTGCGAAATAATTCCTTCCTTCAATAGATAGTCTATCTCTTCCTTCAAAGCTTTTTCCTTAGCAAACGGAATCGAATATGGTTTCATACAGACAGGTGTGGAGTCTATGAGTTTCATATCATATTCCAATAGGTTTGTATGCCCTGGTCGGTCTGTTAACACCTCTGCATGATTATTTAGAACCTGTTGCACTCTCTCTTTCTGAGTTTTCGTTAAATGTGTACTGATTTTCACCTGTGCTGCTGTCTCACAGGGGTGTAATGGATATTCAAAATGATGAAAGTGGTTCCTTTTTCATCTCCATGGCGATGGACAAGGTCAACAAGTGTGTCTCTTCCTGATGTTCTCTTTCCAAATATTTCTTCAGGAGATTCTCATGATAGATTTTTTCTTTCCCCTTCTTATCTATCTTATAATTTGTTCTAGACACCTTCTCTAGAACTGTATATGGACCCTGCCATCCAATTTGTAACTTATTCTGACTCCCAGGCAAAAGAAGCAGTACTTTCTCTCCCACAGCCAGATTTCTGTCCTTCGCCTTCCTGTTATAATAGGCAGCATGTTTCTTCCTGGCTTGTTTCAAATTTTCATTGGCAAGTTTCCAGCCAGTTTTCAACCGAGTGGTCAGCTCATTCACATATTGGTATGAAGATGTAATGTTTTCCTCTGCCTTTTCATCAGTCCACGTTCTTAACAAAGCTACATTTGGACCTTTAATTGTGTGGACCTATTTGTCCATGCACCGGTATGGTCTCTTCCACTTGAAGCTTTATAGTGATGATTTTTCCTCCCAGAATTATCATTCACAAAACGACCGCTACCAATTTTTCTTTTGGGGCTGTCTCCCCTCTTAAAATTCTTGATGAGAGATTTCCTCTCTACATCTTCTTCCTCCAGTTGGTTTAAGTCCGATTGAGGGATTTTCGGCTTATCCTGGGGTAAGACATCCTTTTGCACTCTCCGCATAGTGGCCATTGTAAAACAGTTAAGTGAAACTTGTCCGTGAAAAGGGGCTTCCCATTCCATTTGGTCCACTTTATCAAATCTATTTTTTCCTTTTATTGTCAGGCCTGATTTTGCCCCATGGCGTGTCCAGGTCCTGATCCATGTTCCCACTTGTGGGTGTTCCCTCATGTGCTATGCTACACCTTTCTACAAAGTTCTCAATGTCCCATCTTGCTTTGGGCCAATAATAATTGTGAGCCACCTTTTGAATGATGGTACCTATCTTCTCATGGTCCCCATCTGGTTTCACATGTAGGCTCCTTATTAAGTCTGTCCTATATCTTTTTGGAAGAACCAGCTGTCCGTGACCATTGGATCTAGCTCCAGTCTTCCTATACATCAACTTGTTTTCATGTAAAAATCTCCCTTGCCTGGAGTTGTATGACAAGTTGACAATTTTCTGAAACAAGGCTTGAGTGTTTTATCCCCAGCCTGTGCCTTCCTCATCTCTTCTGGAGTGGTATCTAACATAATATCCTCCTCCTGTCTTGAGGTCGACCTGACCTGAAGGGTTGCCATATACACAGGTTTCCTTCTGCAACGGTCAGTGTCATGATTGTCCATCTGACAATTTTTACACCACCTTTTTCCTTGGTTGAAAGATTTTCTTTCATCATATTTCCTTTCATCGAATTGTGGGACTTTATTTTTATTGTCATACCGTGGCCTATCAAATTGGTGCTTACCTTTATTTTGATCCCTAGGATCAAATTTATTAAAGTTCTGTGGTGCCCTAAAGTTGTCCACCTGTTTCTTTTTATTACCTGTTACCTCTGCTTGAGCTGCTTGATACCTTTCAGCAACATTTAGCAACTCACCCAGCCTCTCTGCACCTTGTTCCATGAGAAACTTTCTCAGGTCTGGAGCCATGGACTCTCTTAGTTGCTCTATAAGGACCATTTCCTTAAGATCTTGGGTTTTCCCCAGAGAAGTCCATTTCTCCAAGTATGTCTCGATTCGTGCAGAGAACTGGTGATAGGTTTCACCTGACAGTAGTTTAGCATTCCTAAACTTTTTCCTGTAAAACTCTGCATTCTTTTCATACCTTAACAAAAGAGCCTGCTTTAGCATGTCATAATTTTCCTGATCACCTCTGCTCATTTTTGCAAAAACTTCATAAGCTGCCCCACGAAGTCCCTGAGATAACTTTAAGCTCCACCTTTCTCTCTCTAACCCATACGTGGTAGCTAATAGTTCGTACCTATTTATATAGCTCTCAATATCATCGTCTTTCTCAACAAAATGATCTAAATGAAAGTTCATAGCTGAGATTGAGGCTCCTTGAGTAACCGTAGCATCAGAGGCAAAGGGACTGGCACCATTTTCAGGAGCATGGCCTTGAAACTCAAACTCCCTTAGTCGTAACTCATGTTCCCTTTGTAATCTCTTCTCCTCCTTTTCTGCTTCCCTCTCTGCAGCTAATCTCTTCTCTTCCCTTTCTGCAGTCTGTCTTCTTTCCTCGGCTTCCCTTTCTGCAGCTAATTTCTTCTCTTCTGCTTCCAATTTCTTAGCCTCTTTGTCAGCCTCAATCTGCAACCTCTTAGTCTCAGCCTCAGCTTGCAACCTCTTAGTCTCAGCCTCAGCTTCAAATTGTAACTTCTTAATTTCCCTGTCAGCCTCTAACTTTCTTTCGGCTTCAAACCTTCTTTCTTCGCGTTCAATAAATTTGTCACATTCCGTAGTAACATAGGCAACCATAACTTGCCCATCTAATCCTAACTCTTTTGCAGTCTGAACCGCAGCAGATCGAAATTTGGCCAGGTCCGCCATTGTCTATTATGTAAATTTATACAATGTCTAACCAACAATTCAATCTCTAATGGACAACACAGGCACCGTGAGCTCAACCTTATTTAATTCCACCCCAGGATACCCTTTAATTCTTATATTTCCTGAAGTGAATTACCCCCAATATTTTTAATAGTTAAAGATTCAAAATCCCAAGAGCGAGACCCCAATATATGTGGTGAAGTGGGATGTTATAAATACTTATAGGGGACTTAGTGTACTGACTGAGATCAGCTGTGAAGGTATCTATATCTATTAAGAGTAGTGTATTATAGATAACCTTACTTGCTACCACATATCTATATATCTCAGTCAGAATTATTCTGGAATAGTGTGATGCTACGTTATGTGTCTAGGGTATGTGTATGGTGAAGTGTAAGTCACAACAACAGACAGATAAACAATTTAATTTAATCCACTACTCTTAACAACACTGTGACACTCACATACATATAACACTCTATGAGAATAGCTTTAAGAAGTCACTCGTAACGGTTCAAATAACAATATGTATTCATTACTGGCATGAATGAATATGTGTCCTGATTCAACTACAAGGGAACCAGGATCACAATCAATTTAAATTACAAGTTATGTACAGAATGTATTTAATATGAATATTGTAGTGACATATATTAGTACAAATGTTCTATGTGTGTCAGTTGTGTAGTAGTAAAATGAGGTAATACTGGTTTTGTTTTGTTCAAGCTCTGTTGGTATTTGTCATCATGACTTCAATAGTTTGTCTTTAGGGACCAGTATTGGAGATGTTCACAGTTCCTGATTTTAAGACAAGTAATTCCCCTCTGAATAGTATTTTTATAAAGTTATTTCAAGATGAGGGGACATAATGTTGAGCTCAGCTGGCCAACTCTGCTTATCTTGAGTGATGGCGGCAGGAAAGGACTCCTCTGCTCGAATTCTCCTCTGGGCTCAGGAGACACCTCACTGATAGCTAAAAAGAACAAGGAGTATGCTGTCCGACTCTGGATTCAGCAAATCTCTGACCAGATGCTGCTCAGTACCATCAAGACCACTGTCCCTGAAATCAAGAAGGATGTACCTTCTACTTCATAACTAATTTATATTCTCTTTTACACTGATCACAATACAGCACAAACATTGCGTTCAGAGCGTTACGCCAACAGTCAGCTTCATTTGAAATACTTTATTCCAGTATTACCCTTCTTAATGGTTACTACGCCTCTGCACTTCCAGCATTATTTCTTTCTAGTCAATCATCCAGGTGTCAGTGTACTATTTGGCCATTCCATGCCGTTTTACTTTTTCTCCGACACCCTCTGTTCAGGCTGGAGCATTTTAGGCTTTACCTCACGTTTGCCACTGAACTACACATATATATACAGGCATAAATCAACAATTCACATTCAATTTTCATTAAAAGATATTAAATGGTTCAAGCTTACCACAATTCATACGAATAACACAGATACGTTGATTAGCAATAAATTCTGGCACAAACTGGCACAAACTTCCATCTGCCTATGTTCCAGGCTTTTATTGAGCCAAATATATGCTGGCTTCAACGCACTGATGCTTTATCAAGTGTATTTAAACAAGTGGTTTCGAACTAACGCTCCCAAGTGTGTATATCAGCGAGACTGGCCAATGAGCCACGTTTCGACAAGTGTTTGAAAAAATGTTATCTTTTCCCGTCTCCCCTAACAACCAAGATAGTATTTATAGCCCGACCAATCGTGGTTAGGCTTTCATTTGTTGCGCTCCAATCAATTTGAAGTTTACATGGTAGGCTATTTCTGTAACGTAAATTTTTTTCAAACACGTTAAAAAACAATCTTATGAGCAGAAATGATTTTATGCTGTCAGGCACCCCCAATATTTTATTTTGGGTATAATTTATTAATTCCTGGACTATTTGCGTAACGTTTTACATATTATTTGTCAGCCAACCCTAAGGAACCCAAAAATACTAATTTAAAGGAGCTACGTGGCTGCGTTCAAAATATGCAATTTCTTCTACCTCCTGTTTCGAAGATGTGCTGTCTGGGTACTGTTATGTGTTCAAACGTAAACCCTTCTATTGTTATCTTTTCTAATAAGAGTCTGTTATGATTTATAAACCTAACTCTGGGAAAGGGTAGTGTATTTTATCACTGTCCGTCTGAAAAAGTTAGTGCTTGTAGACTTACACGCGTGATGCCAGCATTTGTATATCGCGCGTCGCGTGTTGCATGCGTTCCTGATTTTCAGCCCTCCCCTCTCGCTATCCTTTTGTCCATCTGTTCGTTCGTTTTGGTAACGTAATATAATTAATGTTAGGATTAATTTAGGTCATTACGCAGTCTCTCAATGTTTTTTCCAAGTGTAAAGAGCTTGAGATGATGGCATGTGTCAGGAGGACTTGGCATGTTTTTGTTGAAGGCCTATGCTCCTTTGGGAGTGGAGGGTTATGAATGAATTATGTTTCAGTTCCCTAAGGAGCAGTGGGGCCTCAACAAATGTATGTCAAGCCTTTACTTCCTGTGTCATCTGTTAAATGTCTTACCATAACTCTTTCATGTCTGCCTCCAGTTCCCATCTCAAAGTGTTTTTTTGGTTTCGCTCCTTCTATCTATCTCTCTAAAAATAAATAAAAAGATATACATGTGTACACACACAAAATGGTACATATTACCACCTCAACAAAAATTAAAGAAAAAAGCTACTGATAAGTGTAACAGTGGCACTGATAAAATACTATATATATTATATATATATACTGTTCAAAAAAAGAAACGCATAGCTACTGAAGGCACACACATAGCCATAATTTTGACATTGAATAACTTTTTTAATTTAATGAGTTAATTGTTCAAATTGCACACAAGAATACCTTAGGGTTCACCCAATCAAGTGACGGTTGTTTTGCATCTGGGTCACGAGAGTTTTTTGGCGTACGGGCTTTCCCGTTAGTATGGTGTGTGACCTCCTCTTGCATCGATCAGCGACTGGCATCTCCTGGGCATGGATGCGATCAGACGTGGGCCTGTGGGATGGGTGCCCACTCTTCCTGGAGTGCCTGGAACAGATCACGACAATTGGCTGGAGCAACATCTCGGCAACAAACACGTCTATGCAGCTCATCCCACAGGTGCTCAATCGGACTCATGTCTGGAGACAGGGATGGCCAGGGAAGGGTGAGAATGTTGTTGGCAGTCAGAAACTGCGTGGTCAACCGTGCACAATGGGGTCTGGCATTGTCCTGTTGAAACACAGACCTTTGGGCAGCCAAAAGTGGAAGGACATGGGGTCGAAGAATTTCAATGACGTATCGTTGCGCATTCAAGCCTCCTACAATGTGCACCAATTGACTCATTCCGTTGTAACTGATCATTCCCCACACCATTGCACCTCCACCACCATGTGGCAGAGCTTCATCAACGCAATTTTTGGGCAAAACGTTCATTTCGCCTATGACAGACCCTTCTCCATCTATCATGACGCTGCCAAAAAAAAAAAAAAAAAAAAAGATTCGTCACTAAACCAGACACGTCTCCATTGATTGTCAGCTGACAAGGGACGATGCTGGTTGGCCCAAAGAAGTCGATTTTGGCGTAAGGACAGGTCCTTGGTGAGGTCGTTGTGCCAAAAGTCCAGCTTATGCAGTCTATTCCAGACAGTTTGATCAGACACATGACGTCCTGCAGGCAATGACTGGGCAGTTGAAGAAGCTGTTGTAAACCTGTCTCTGAGGTGACGAAGCTGAATAAAGCTATCTTCCGCTGCTGTTGTCACTCTGGGTCGTCCACTGCAATGCCGGTCTTCAACTGAGCCAGTGGCTTGGAACCGGTGCCAAAGTCAACTGATGGTACTCTGATGCATGTTTAGATGCCTGGCAACCTGACTTTGACTTTCGCCTGCATGCAGTCGGCCAATAGCAATGTTCCTTAAATTTATTGATAGAGACGCCATAAATGTCTGCTTGAAAATGAACTGAATTTTTGTGTGTGTAGCGTTATCCTTTTATAGGGTTTCAGTTGCGTAGTCAGTGAATAGTGTTCACCCCAAATTTTGTTGCTTTCATATGCGCGCAACATGAGCTGTGGTCAAAAATTGCGTCATAAACACTATTGACCACTGCGTTGTAACGATTACAAAAACGTACGCAATTCAGGTCAACACGTGCATTTGACACTGTAAAGAACATTTGAGGCTGGTTTTTATATACTTTAGCACCAAATTTTACTCACAAACTCATAAAAATGCGCCCTCGGATAGCTATGCGTTTCTTTTTTGAACAGTATATATATATATATATATATATATATATATATATATATATATATATATATATATATATATATATATATATATATATATATATATTAGCTACCACAAAGTGCCCGCTTCTTCTTCTTCTTTGATCCATAACCGCCAACCGTCAAAGCAGTCAGCGGCCATCACGCCTGGTGGCGTCTTGTAGGGCAGCAACAAATTGATTCCACTTTGCTCGGTCGGCGGCCATCCTTCGTACAGTGCCCCAACTGTGGTTCATTCTTTGCATCTCAGCTTCCACAGTTCTCCGCCAAGTTGTCTTTGGTCGGCCTCTCTTTCGCTTTCCCTCGGGGGTCCATAGCATAGCTGCCCGCTTCTAGCTGTTGAAAATTCACGAAAGTTGAGAAAACTCAGGAAAATTCGTCAAGTTTAAGTCGTCGCTGTCCCTTTGCTATTAAGCGGATTGTAATAAAATTTATATCACGATACTCATTATCCTCTTCTCTTTTTTCCCAAATAATAAAATTTATTGAAGTATTTTTTTACTAATAAAAACTAACAGCAACGTTACGCGTAGTTGGCCCGGGCGCGCGGCCAACTCTCTGCTTTTTTGCCTCACCCCGCTTCATTCAAACGGGTTTCGCTTGACCAGCAGACGTCTGATTTGCATACGGTTTTCACTATTAGAATGGCCAGAGAAATAGCTTTAATTTCATGTAATGCAAGCTGTAGAAAACAAAGTGGAAGACGTAGATTTCTCGAAGTGAAGTTGAAATTTTACAAGATTTGACATTTTAAATTGTGTTATAATTTCTTGCATGGTATGAGAAGATTTGGGAGCCATTTTTATTTATTCCTGTAAAATATCCGATGTCGATCAAAATCGGCATGCCACTTACGTTGGTTCGTGTTCAAACTTCATCACATCTTCTGATTTGAAGATGACTATACGTAAGTATATCACTTATTAACAATGTTTTGAACTTTAAATGTAAACTTTACAATAGTTTTAATATTATTTAGCAATTTAACACGATCACATAGTTGTTGTAAGAGCGTGGAATGAATGTGTTATCACCACTTCAGACATTCACGCATCAATCTAATTATTTCACGAGCTTGAAAAGCTAAGAAAGTTACCAATCTGAATAAAAAAATGCATGTTTTGATTAATGTGTAATTGAATGAAGGTTTATTTTGCAACATAATAGGGTGAATTATGATCTTAAACGCGAAGGATATCGCAAGGCCAAAGCCAATTGAGTCAAGGCTAGGGGACCGGGAAATGTCATAATTTAAAAAGCTGATGCTGTACTGAAATGCCCGGACTCGCAGCCAATAGTTGATAGTCTTATTAAAATTCCCCGAAAAGAAGATATATATATATATTTTTATTTATTTATTTATTTTTTTTTATTTAAGGAAGAAAAATATCCCGTTCAACCTCTGATGGGTTATAATTAGGATACATATTGTTTTCAATTCCAAATAATATGAAAAACTGCCGATATGAGAAAGTGGCATCACTCCATTGTAAATTAGGACAATCACATTTGTGCTTATATGTTAAAAAAAAAAAAATCAAGAAGAAACTCTGAACAAGAACAAGCCAGTAATAGTAATAGTACATGTAATTCTCTATACATGTAAAAACAAAAATAACTTCTGGAATTTTAATTTTCCAGATGACTCCTAGGGTCTAGTAGGAGTCACTCTGGAAAAATAAAATTCCAGAAGTTATATGGATGGGAATGCAACATGGCTCGAGGTAGACTGCTTGTAGTTTTTTGTTTTTTTTTTCATAAAGCTACGGACCACAAAGTAACACACTACAAACAGATAAAAAGTGAAATGGAGAAGAGGAAGGAGCAGATAAAATAAAAGTAGAGAATGCAAGAGTGACGACGAAGAACCCAAAACATAGACTGGAATGGAAAATACGGAGTAAAGAGTCAGAGAGGGCAAAGAAGAAATTAAACAGCGAATAACTGACAACAATAGGAGGAAAAAAGAGAAAGATATTAAAAATGCAGAGAAGAAGATAGAGTTATATAACACAATCATAAGCCAAGGGGGGTCTGTGCACCACAAAGGAGGATGTGGATAAAATTTGTAAAGGACGATATGCCCTTAGAAATCTTAAGGCTCAGTTAAGATACTTACTTAGTTGTTCTCCTTCTACCGTGAGGTGTAGAGGTAAGATACAGAAAATTAATATTGAATGATAAGGACATTAAACTATCAGGAAATATTAAAGAATTGTATTTTGGACTTCTGAAGCATTTAGGTTTTGAGGTGTCATTGCCCTCTCGCAGGGAAAGCGTGCGCCATGATCATTCTTCTCCAGTTAAAAAATGTCTTTTTAAATGCTAATAACCAGTTGTTTTTAAAAAATACAGCGTTTAGATGTTGCTAATTATTGTTTAGATGTTGTTAATTATTTGCCTACAAATTTTTTTAAAATGAAATATGGACAGTATCTTAAAAAAAAAAATCTTCATTTTCACATTTTTTTCTTCCCCTGCGACAAATTGGCCTCTGGACACATTTTAAAAAATTATACAAGAACAAATAGATGTTTAAATCCTCTGAAAAAAATTGAGATATATGTATGTAGTATGCAGGTACAAATTTAAAGCTTGTACCTTTTATACTTTTTGAAATATGATGTTGTGAATATTGACTTTCATTCAACAAACTATATTTTTCGGTAATGTGTTTTGCAGATTTGCAATTTTTGGTCTCAGATATATTGATAATTATTCATGATGTAGCTCTATAATTTTCTTTGTGTGATCAGTATATTCCAGACTATAGGCTGTTTGTTAGAGAAAGTTGTAAGATTATATTTAAGAAGACGGCAGTGTTCTGAAGTTGGTGTGATGTAACGTTTTCAATGTTGCGAAGTCCCCACATTTTTTAAAATGCTATAACTTTTTTATTTGTTGTCCTATTTTAAAAAATAAAGTACCAAATTTCCTGATTTACCAAGGGCTTCAAAACTACATTGTTGTCTCTGGTGTTTCTGTGCAAACAAAAATCACTTTGTGGTACCTATATATATATATTCTTCTTCTTCTTCCGTCCTTAGCCACCGACCGTCAAAGCAGTCAGTGGCCATTACGCCTAGTGGCGTCTTAGGGCAACAGCAGATAGGTTTTCTTTGCCATTGTTTCCCATCACGCCTATTGGCGTCTTTAGGGCAACGGCAAATCAATCCATCTGCTGTTGTTTCCGTAATATATATATATATATATATATATATATATATATATATATATATATATATATATATATATATATATATATATATATACTATATATATATATATTTATATATATATATATATATATATATATATATATATATATATACTTACTTACTTACTTACTTACTTACTTACTTAGTCGTTCCCCTTCTACCATGAGGGGTAGAGGTTTGGAAGAGAGACGCCAGACTATCCTATCGGCTGTCTTCCTCCTGGCCTGGTTCCATTCTAGTCCTCGGATATATATATATATATTCTTACAGCTTTTGAAATTGCAATTACATTTCTGTATGTATCACAAAATACAAATTAAGAATTGCTGGGCTAATTTTTATATGTTTTGTATTTAACATTCAGGCAGAAAAAAACTGTCCAGTTTCAGACTTGATCAAAATCTGATAAGAATGAAGGGCACTTGAGTGCTACTCAGTTGGGGCTGTATGTGTTTGTTTTAGAAAAACTTTATCAATTTATCTCATGTCTCATTTTTAACTGTCAGTATATTGTGAGCTGTTTTAATTTCCAAGTGAATTCATGCAACATGGATACTACATCTGCTGATCACAGTTCTCACTAGAATGTGTGCTTTTGTACCAAGTGTTTCTTTATTAACTAGTAGGTCTGTACATTGTCAACCCATGATGTATTTCCTTTCACAAACTGTAATATTAAATTAAATTTCTCATTCCTAGACTAACTAACTGAGACCTGAAAGACACAACACTGTATTAAGACACAGTTGAATTTCAAAGTGCTCTCAGGCTGTATTTTGTCCGTTATTTTTTAAATGTTTGTTTTAAGTAATTTTTTTTTTTTTTACATTTTAAGCAGATGAAACAAATAATCCATTTCATAATATGCAGAAGTGTGTGGCATTTTTTCCCTTGAAGGTATCCAATTTAATCTATCAACTGCTATCTTAGCATAGAATATATCTCCATCTTCTGTCTCTTGTCTTGATGGTGCACTCTGATACTCTTTCCTGTCTATCGCTAGATGTTAACTTCCCACGTACGGCACTGTCTTCCTCTACAATCAACTCTTCCCATCTGCAAAGGTACAGTGTTCTAAACTGTTGTCATCATGCCCATCTACCCAGCTGTAAATGAGCACCATAATGTGGTCTTGATTTATGAAAGGCAAAGGCAGCAGGGACGGGAACTGGTCAGCTAAATTCAAAGATGGACCTAGTATGGTGAAGTCTCTAACACTCCACTCCCCTACAGCAGTATCTGCTATGGGTCACCTTTGACCTTTTGTGTTTTAAAACTTGTTAATCTGATTTTGATCTCATTTCTTCCTTTCATTATTACACATGTGTACTTGGGATGGATGTGTACATGGGATGGTTGTGTACATGGGATGGGTGTGTACATTCATACAATTATTTATGGAGATTCCATTCCAGACTTTGTTCAGAAGAGAGCTGGAAACAGAGGTGAAAATGATGAGGAGAACGTGGAAAGAACTTGAGATGATGGCACGTGACAGGAGGACTTTGGCGTGTGTTTGTTGAAGGCCTATGCTCCTTTGGGAGTGGATGGTTATGAATGAAATGCCCTGGTTGTGATCTCATTTTATCTGCTGTACAACTCAAATCATTTAGGGTGATGGCTAATTGTAAATTATTGTTATATTGGGGTTTCTTAACCAATGGTCCATGGAGCCCTTAGTTGGGGGGGAGGGGGTTAGGCTGTGCATATCCTTAAAATTTATTAATTTAATTTTACTCTGGAAAATTATGATAGATTTTTTGCATTTAAGTAAATATCTTCTTTTTACAGTAAAATAGGAGGTGGACTTGAGACAACTTGGAAGAAGATTTATTAAAATGATCTCTCTTACTCCAAGCCTCAACACACTTATACTGTCTAAGCACCGCCTGCTCTCACTCTTTTCTCTGAATCATACGTAGAGACTATAGTAAAGAGCTTGAAAACAAGGTTAATTATGGATGGAAGGGTCGTGAACAGCGCATTAATAAATGAGTAAAATTTATTAAATGAAGAAGCATGTATGAAAATAATGCATATCATCACAAACAACATAAAATTACATCAATAATCAAAAATATGCAAAATACACCAACGAACACACACACCACCAATCATAAAACCTGTAGAACACAGAGAAATGAAATAAACTGTCTGTCAGTCTGTCCGCTTTCGTGGGACCAAAAGCTAGCTCCAGAAAAGGGTCTTACATGTAGATATCCTTTAAGGGGATGAAATAAACCTACAAAACTGTCCTTGTCGGTGCTATCATTGGTGACCTCTAATTGCGCGAGGGGGACTGGAAGACTGTCTATCTCCTGCTGACCAAATAAACAAATTGAGCGACAGCCTGTCCGCTTTCGTGGGACCAGAAGCTAGCTCCAGAAAGTGTCTTACATGTAGATATCCTTTAAGGGGATGAAATAAACCTACAAAACTTTCCTGTCGGTGCTATCATTGGTGACCTCTAATTGCGCGAGGGGGACTGGAAGACTGTCTATCTCCTGCTGACCAAATAAACAAACTGAGCGACAGCCTGTCCGCTTTCGTGGGACCAAATGTGCCAGCTCCAAAAAGTGTCTTACATGTAGCTATCCTTCAAAGTGATGGAATAATATACAAAACTTTCCTTGTCGGTGCTAACTTTCGTGACTCCTAATTGCGCGATGGGGGACTGGAACTCTGTCTATCTTTGGCTGGCCGCTCCTAAGTGCGAGGTTCTACATAACCCAAAAATACACCAGACGAAGTTACTTGAGGACAAAATGGTCCCATGCGCTCTTTTCGGCGCTAGAATTGGCTTGCGTACTGGGTATTAAATCCGGTTTGGGCTGGCTTGAACTGTGAATTGACTGAGTGCTCCGTTTAAGCACACAAAGGCTGGTGATATTAAATTCTGGGAGCCGCAAATGCTCTGACTGGTAATCCAATAGGCGAGTAGGAAACTACTACTGCAACAGATGATTTCAGATTTTGCGTTGGCTCGTTGCACACTGCGTGAGCTTAGTTTCCCGTTAGAGAGAATGGTGTTGACACAGAAGGGTTTTGTTTCAGGTATTTGAGGTGACAACTCGTGAGGCTAGATGTACTCAGAATCCCTCTAGAACGAAGAGAATGTGACATTCTTCGCCTGACTGGAGACTAGACTCTAGCAATTCGGTATCCCTGAAACTGAGACCCAAAGAAGACGACCTTTACATCAAACAAACAATAAATTTACACTAACGTTATACAAAACAGTTATGCTCCACGATGGGATTTAAATTTATTGTAATCATTGCTATGATAGTTTAGGGCTGTCTTTAACTATAAGTCTCCTGTTCCTTCCACTCTATCAATTATCAGCACGCGCCCGCATAGGCTAATATATTTTGTACACCCATGTACCTGTCAGCAAATGTTCTGACAGCAAAAACTACTCTTCCTCTTCCAACTAAACACACAGGAAACCTAACCTTGTAGTTACAGTTGAATGGATATGCTATTCATCTCTCAATCATTTAAATGAATTTACATAACCAAATTACAGCATGTGACATTACACAAATAAATCATATGGCCCTTTTGGGGAAAAAGTATTAACATCCCACCAATGAACAAATAGAAAATGCAATGTTCTTGCTATAATAATACAGTTGTGACTGAACATAAGATAGAATTATATCTATCGCGGGCGTCTGCTTTCTGTGAAAGTTATGGCTAGAGTCTAGCTACACAAGTAAGCATATAATGATTCTCCCCAGCCACTAGAAGTTCCTATCAAAAAGGAATGTGACTATCTCCTATAATTCAGAGTTATAGTGCCTGTATCTGTTATTGTAAGTTTATAATTTAACCCATTATAAACCATAACACTGACACCTGACTGTTTAAGCACCACTTAACTAATGCGGTAGAATGCACTACATTATCACTGAATTAAATTACTAGGAGAAGTCCTCAGAAATGAATTCAAGTCACTTTCCTATCAGATATATGTAAAAGCTAACATGAATATATCATATATTATAAGAGTTGTTTACTCACCCCGAGGAATGACTAGAGATAGGCCTTAACATTTAGTTCTGTGTTAAAGTCTGCCTTATCTCATGATGGTCTCTCTTCGGGCAGGGAATATTTACGAGTGTGTTTGACTTATTAAAACTCTCTAGATTTATAGTTTACAAACAATGCTACCCGGGACACCTGGCTGGCCTATTTCTGCAGATGTTTCGGCGTAGAACGTAATCATTAGTAAGACAAAGGTTATTCTAGAGACTACATCAGAGACAACAGCCGCCAGAAATTTGCCCAGATAGACATGATATTATGATCACTAACTGCGTTCTGAAGGCCTAACACAGAGACCACCCGCGAGTTATCTTCCCATGAGTCGGAGATCAAAACTGCTTTCCGACCGCAGAAGTTACCTCCCACAGACAAGCCGTTTCTTTCACATCTGGAGCTGAAAGGCAGTGCTGCTGCTGATGATTGTAATATAATACATAAATACGAAACCACACATTGTAATATAATGCGAATCTTGACATGTACGACATCCTGTAAATAAACATGGCTACAAACTAAACATGCTTTTACTGAGTGCCTTCTGAAACATGTGTGTGCTTGTGTAGATGACGAGGTAATGCTTATATACATACATCATAACATTACATGGTGGCAGCGGTCGATACCGGACTGACGCAAAACAGCTACACGATAACACGTGAGTACAGTATTCGGCTAATTTTCGTCATCGAGGTCAGCCATGGCGGCGAAACAATATCGCAACGCACCGCAAATGAGATTCGCCGGTCAAGACGATAAGAGTGAAGCTTTCTTGTTATGGCGCCAACGCATAGATCTATATTCCAAGACCACTGGTCTGGAAGGACAAACCCTAACTCCATATATCCTAGAAGCATTGGACGATGATGGTTTGAAAATTTACAACAGTTTTGCTACCGCCATGCCTGTGGAGTCGGCGACAGACCCCGCAGCCATATTGGACGAATTTGAAAAACGTCTGATAATAAAGCACACGAACTTTAGAGCGGCAAGATTAGAACTTCACCACCTGCGACAGAAACCTGGTGAAAGTCTAGATGATTTTTTCACTCGCATCAAGGAGAAAACAAGTGTATGCAAATTTAACAAAGAAGAAGAAAAAGAGCGAATTATCGAACAGATCCTTCTCAGCACACCAATGCCAGAGTTCCAGAAATGGATACTGAGCCAGAGTGATACACTAACTTTACAACAACTTCTGGATGAAGGCAGGAAACACGAGGCACAAGCACTAAACATTAAACAAATTCAGCAAGGTACAGTAACAGCCCAGGTGGATGCAGTAAAAAGCTATAAACCCAAACAAAACAAAGCAACTGGTTCGAAGCAACAAGAAAAACACAACACAAGCAGAGGTGCTATGTGTAAATGTTGTGGCCTAAACCACATACAAAACCACTGTCCAGCTAAAGACTCTACATGTCATTACTGCAGAAAGAGGGGCCACTGGATAAAATTATGTTTCAAGAGGAAACAAGACAGTGCTCAACACAACCTTCACAGCAGAGAGTCATCAAAACAAACACACTTTATGATGACTGAGGACCTTGACTCCAGTGAAGAAAGTGATCCTTCCACATTTGATACTGTGAAGATACTAACTTTCAGTAATGAACCAAAGAGAACGCAGGCTTTCTGCAAGGTACAATTCCGAATACCAGGAATTAAAAGGCACAAAGAAAGATATATTCGGTTCAAGATAGACACAGGTGCCCAAGGTAACACTCTACCCTTAAGAATATTCAGACAGATCATGCCTGACAAGGTGGATGAGCAAGGATTTCCCACAAGGGATGTAAAAAGTAGGAGTGGCAGGACAAAGCTGAGTGTGGTAACTATTAACAACATTAAAGCTGACAAAAAAGAACATCTTACTCTACACGTCACTGGAGTAGATGACCTTAAACAGCGATTCCCAGAACAGTTCGACAGAATAGGCAAACTTCCAGGAAAGGCAAGATTCTTTTTAAAAGACAACGCTGAGCCAAAGATAGACCCACCTAGAAAGTATCCTATACATGTTAAACAGAAACTTGCCACAGAACTAGAAAAGATGGTGCAGAATGATGTTATTAGAAAGGTTGAAGAGCATTCTGATTGGTGTAGTAGTATCACAACCGTTCTGAAGCAGGATGGTTCTCTTCGGGTTTGCCTTGACCCAAAACACTTAAACAACAGTCTAAAGCGCTGTCCACACAAAATGCATACAGTGGAAGAGATAACTCACAGATTCCACAATGCCAAATATTTTTCTAAACTAGATGCTGTACACGGATACTGGAGTGTTGAGATAGCAGAGGAAAGTCAACTCCTTACAACTTTTCGAACACCATTCGGCAGATATTGTTTCAAGAGACTCCCATTTGGTTTGAATGTATCACAAGACATCTTTCAACAGAAGATTGACAACATTGTTGAGCTATGTTCTGGTACAGTGGCTATTGCGGATGACATTGTATAGTCTGCGGCAGGTCAGAACAAGAACATGACCGTAACTTGATTAACTTGATGCATGTAGCACAGGCCAATGGGCTAACATTCAACAGCAAAAAGTGTACAATTAAGGCAACGGAGATACAATTTTTTGGATTGCTGTACACACAGAATGGTGTAAAACCAGACCCTAAAAAGGTTGAAGATATTCATGACATGCCAAGAACATGCAAATAGGCAGTGCAGAGAACCTCTCATACCATCAGACATACCATTGAGCCCTTGGAGCATTATAGGAACTGATATTTTCTCAATCGACAATAATGACTATCTTATTATTGCTGATTACTACAGCAAATTTCCCATCATTGAGAAACTTCCACAACCCTCACCATCAGCTGTTATTGCAGACATTACAAAGAAGTATTGCAGCATGTTTGGCATCCCAGATGAAATTAGATCAGACAACGGTCCACATTTCTCAGATCAAGCATACAGAAACTTCACTAAGGACTGGAAGATCAAACACACAACATCATCACCTAGATACCCTAAATCTAATGGTTTCATTGAGAGACAGATACAAACTATCAAGTCAATCATGAAGAAAACAAGAACAGAGGATGTACACCTAGCACTCTTGAGATGGAGAACAACACCGGTAGACAGTAAGATCGACAGTCCAGCAGAACTTATGTTTGATAGAAGAATTAAAGACCTCCTACCATCTAAGGTCCACTTCCGTCCACAACATAGAGACAGCACATATGATCAACTTCAGCATCGTCAGCAAGTTCAGAAATCCAACTATGACAAATGTGCTAAAGACTTACCACCATTATATCCTGGTTAGCATGTGACTACCTACAACCACAACAATGACACATGGTCAAAAGCAACAATCATTTCCAGAAACCCTGAACCCAGGAGCTATACTTTAAGACCAGACAGCAGCAGCAACCTCCTGAGGCGAAACAGAGTGGACATAAGAGAAATCCCACAGAATACAACAGAACAGAGAATTCCCATGCTTTCAACAGACAATGCAGTAACTCCAGACCTTGGTGTCCCACAAAACCAACAAGCGCCAAGGCCGAAATCACAACCAACTCAAGCTAAACCAGGGACTTCCGCAGAACCACCAAAAAAGGGGGGATGTAATATAATACATAAATACGAAACCACACATTGTAATATAATGCGAATCTTGACATGTACGACATCCTGTAAATAAACATGGCTACAAACTAAACATGCTTTTACTGAGTGCCTTCTGAAACATGTGTGTGCTTGTGTAGATGACGAGGTAATGCTTATATACATACATCATAACATTACAATGATGATGATGATGTATTAAATACCTCTGCAGATGTATTGGTCTTGACGTAAACATTACAGTAAACACGGTACAAACTTGTTTGCCGAATGACCAGGGCATGCTTTGTCACAACCACGCCTACAGCATGTTCTGTCAGTGGATCATTGTTGCTAAAGTTGAAGCTCACCAGGGCATGCTCTAAATATCTAAACCTGGGATCTAAAGGAATTTATTTTGGATAGAAAAAAATAAGCAATAAATGTTACATTAATATTCCGACACTGACTACTCCCAGTGAATTCGTGTTACACAAATAGTCAGATCTTTATGACTACTCCTAGCGAATAAATAGTACATAAACACTCATTTGCAACTTACTTACTTATTTACTTAGTCGTTCCTGTTCTACCGTGAGGTGTAGAAGTTTGGAAGAGCACCATATAATCATATCGGCTGTCTTCCTCCTGGCCCTGGTTCCATTCTAGTCCTCGGTCCTTCAAAGGTTGTCTAATGTTGTCCACCCAGCGGACTCTGGGTCGTCCTTAAGGTCTGGATCCCTGGCTCTTAGTTTCCCATGCTTTTCGTGGTAGCAGATCTTCTCTCATTCTGCAGACAAGGCAAAACCATCTTAGTTGCAACTTCTTCCTATAAATAATATGTCACATAAATATTTACTTAGAACTACTCCCAGTGAATAAACGTAACATAAATGTTTACTTACAACTAGTCGCAGTGATTAAACGTAACATTAAATATTTACTTACAACTACTCCCAGTGATTAAACGTAACATAAATATTTACTTACAACTAGTACCAGTGAATAAACGTAACATAAATATTTACTGACAACTAGTACCAGTGAATAAACGTAACATAAATATTTACTTACAACTAGTACCAGTGAATAAACGTAAAACTATTTACTTACAACTACTCCCAGTGAATAAACGTAACGTAAATATTTACTTACAACTAGTCCCAGTGAATGAACATAACATAAATATTTACTTACTACTTACAACTAGTACCAGTGAATAAACGTAACTTAAATATTTAATATCAACTAGTCCCAGTGAATAAACGTAACAAATATTCACTTACAACTAGTTCCAGTGATTAAATGTAACATAAATATTTACTTTCAACTACTCCCAGTGAATAAACATAACACAAATAGTCACTTATAACTAGTCCTAGTGAATAAATGTGACATACGTATATATTCACTTACAACTGCTCACAGTGAATAAACGTAACATAAATATTCACTTACAACTACTCTCAATGTATAAATGTTGCATACGTTTTTTCTTCTTCGTTATCGCTCAGATTTCCACATTAATGACTTTAATAACGGCAGCAGTGTTCAGCTGAAGGTCCCTGTAGCGAGATGGATGTTGGTTAAAAATTTAGAAAGTAGTTCCCGTAATTGGAAAAGAGAAATGGAGATCCAGAGTAGGGATGACACAAGACAAGTCAGGTACTAAATTGCACAGTTCTCCATTTTAGGTTTAGAAGAGAACTGATAGTAGGTAAGTTACTTTCTCGCTAGAGCTACTTTATTCTTCAGAGGTGTTATATAAATATGTGAGTGCAGCTCATATTTTTCCCTTCCCATTTTAAATTATGCATATTTCTTTGACCAAACAACAAAATTATGACTGGAAATTTATATAATTCAATAATTGCAGTTATAAACAAATCTCTATAATTTTAATTTTTTTAAAGCCGCTGGATGAGGAAACTGAAGTAAACACACAAAGTCAGAGAGGGTAGTTATTAAATTAACGACACACCAGACGCGTGTAAATGACCGATTTAAGTCTCTTTTATTCATCTAAGCAAAATGTCTGTGAGCCAGGATTGCTTATTGGTGGTACCAGCAGAAAGTACTATCTATGCAACAAGAAGGGACAAGTGACCTACGCTTTAAGACGAGCAACCAACTTTGTAGACTCTCCTTGACATTTCTGGGAAACGAGCAACAACCGACAACCATTAACCAGCGACGAGTGTGAGCAATGCACAAAGAACCAACCCATCAGAGAAAGCAGAAACTACTATTGGCAGCTAAGTGCAATATATAAGCTGCCAAAGTGAACTTTCTTCATAATAATTATATCATCAATCAATGATGAAACGTTTCTTCTAAACTATTCAATTATTTTCAAACTGATAAAACTTAAGTGATTATTAAATTTTATTATTTGTAATTTTACAAATTTAACTTCGAGTTAATCATGTTAAATGTACTGCATGTTTGTCTCGGTTAATTTACTACACACAATCTAAACAGAGCTAAACAGAATAATAAGAATTCCACTGAGAAAATCAGAGTTGGGGGTTTATCGAGCTAAAATTAATTATTGCTTAATTCTTCACAAAAGTGGTCGGCAGATTCCAGAATTAACGCGCTCAGCCAAAGCAGCATTGTCTTCGCATCTGAATATCTTGTGAAGTTCCCTTTGTGACAGAAGTGTCATTATCCTTCTATCTTCATCTCTGCCAATAGTAATCTTGTGCGAAGGTAGACACCTATGAAGGTGTATTAAGATACTCTTGAGTTTTGGCCACTGTTGGGCCACTACTGCAAAGCAGGGTAGGCAATACCGTCACACATATGCCTGGTGTTAATACGGTGCAGCACGATCTGATCTGAACAATAGCACAATTGACAAATCAACTTACTTACAATCAGCATGTGCGCTGTTACATTAGCAGTGCTGTCGACTTGAGTCAGTAAACTCGGACTTGTGTCGGATTTATGTCCCCACTGCGACTCCACTTCAGGCCCGACTGGCGAGTTGTATAAACGACTCTACTCAACTCGAGTCTTGCCAATTTTGGTGAACCGACTTGTAGTCCTCATTCACAATGCACTTTAAATTAAGGAAAATCCCAGAATTGTTTTGGTTAAACGGTATCAGCTTGAAATGACAGTGCGTTCTAGAATTCATTTGTGCATTTTTTTTTCTTCAAATTAAATATATTATCAGTAACACCTGATTTTAATAATGAAACACCTACAACTACCTTGCCAATAACTTGCGATGAATCCATGCTGGATGAGATCAAACAAGCCGTTAAAAGATTAAATATTGCAGGCGAAATGATTAAAGCAGTTAATAATAATAACCTCTTGAGAATTTTAGATATTATAAATGAAGTATGGAGAGAAGAACAACCACCACAACAATGGAAAGACAGTATTATTGTAAAGTTGCCGAAGAAAGGTGATCTATCAGACTGTAATAATTGGCGTGGTATATCTTTATTATCAGTACCTGGAAAATTATTGTGTTGCATGATGTTAGAAAGACTTAAATTGCATGCTGACGAAAAGATCAGAGAAGAACAAGCGGGTTTCAGGCCGAAACGATCATGTATTGATCAAATATTCACACTAAGAATAATTATAGAAGAATCAGTGGAAATGCAATCACCACTTATTATCACCTTCGTTGATTTTCAAAAAGCCTTTGATAGTCTACACCGCCCATCACTGTGGAAGATACTTGCAATCTATGGTTTTCCAACAAAATATGTGAATATAATCAAAGCGCTATATGACAAGGCAAGATGTTGTGTTAGAACAAATAAAAGGAATACAGAATGGTTTACAGTAGAAACAGGGGTGAATGTCACAGAGAGTTTATTGGTCGTAAATTGCCTATATCCTCTTCTTTTTCTTTCACCCGTATCCTCTATTTTATTATCACTCTTTATTTTTTCTGTATTTTTCGCATTCGTTCGTTTGCGAGAAATAATTTCTTTCCCATTCTCCCTTTGCGGGTTTCGTTTCTCATTTAGAAACGCATTTATGACATAACGTATCAGAGAGAGAGAGCGTTTAAATGCATTCTATTGCATTAGATGTCACTGGACGATAGAACGTGTGAATACTTGTCTGGGCAGACAGAGATAGCAGTCATGCGTCTGTACTTTTCTCATGTCACGGGCGTTTCGTCAGGCTAGGTGTCATAACGTCTAGCATTTTCACCTGACACTAACGTTTCTCTCAGAGTGAAGTGTGATATGACTCACGCAGCGCTCGGGAATGAGACATATAGTCTGGGTTTTTCCATGACACTCACGCTTCTCGGTCAGTTTGTTAACGTAGGTGTGAAGACGCACCGGTGGCACTCACGGCATGCGTCTAAGTTACGTAAGTGTTAGGAAAGACGAGAGATTGCGTGGTTTTGGAAATAGGGCACATTCTTTGTGTGTGTTTCATATATCTTAAACGAGAGTTTGAGACTTAATTCACTCAGTAACTTCGCAGTCAAGACTAGAACAAGCCTTCGTTAGATTCCTAAGAATCTCTGTTAATAGAGATGGCATTTAGTTTGGTCGAAGTGGTTTAAGTTCTTAGTAGTTCTGTGTTGAGGTAAATATTATATATATATTACATTCTAGTATTTTGTGTAGTGTTTAAAGTGTTAAATCGCTTATTTTATTTCACTAGTTAGATTTGGTGCAGAGCGCTTAATTTATATAGTCTGTATTATTTATAGTGACGAGTTACAGTAGAAAACAGAAATTATATTTCTAGCTTAAACTCAGTCGGCTATTAAGGAATTTAATTTTACTGCTAAAATAATCAGACGAGAATAAACTTTCTAAACTAACTTTATTAATGCTAGATGCTTCATGAGTGGTGACGGAACACGTAGGTATTTCTAATTCATGATGATGGATTTTTTATATATAACTTATTTCACGGGAAAGTTTAAATGATAAGTCAAGCGGTACGCTTGCAGTTTAAAAAAAATGTAAGTTATAGTGAGTACATAATATGTAAAATATTTCATATGTGGTTTTTCTTCCCTATTCAGTGAGAACTGGGGTAACCCAAAATTTTGCCGGCGTTTAGTACAGAGACATACCTGTGAGAAACATAAACAGTTTTATCTTTTAACCACGTGGGTTTACAAGTTAACACCTGTCTGACAGTGCGTGTGTCTTCATAAATAGACAAAGTACAACTATCACTAACGGGTTTTATTAAAGACTAACTGTTTTATACTGGGCCTTTGAGCCAGATCAGATTTTCTGCACAAACTCTATGTACAAATTTAGCCGTTGTGGCAAGTAACCTATTAACGCCAGTAACATTCCGACGGAGTTTCGACTAGTGGTGTGGTGACCAAATATAGTCCTTTCCTGAAAGTAGACACCGATCTGACATTCCTCAATTCTAGAAACCTAAGCTATTGACACTGTGCTCGTTGTTAATGTTTCGTGCCTGGACAATTTTAATGTGACCTAAACAGACATCCGAAAAATAAGAACACCCAAGGAGTCGTTCCCGGAAGCAGAGAACTCATCCTGTCTTTTTGGAACTGGGGATTTCTTGGTCAAAGACTGCCCTTGACGAGTCTGTAGGTGAATGTCCTAAAAATTGTATTACCAGAAGGGGCTATCTAAGCTGTGAGTATGAACATGTGCACGTGTGCTCGGCTGAATGAATAAAGTGAATGCAGGACGGAGTGATTTTTTTATTGTTGTAATTGGGCACCCATTTTGCTATCTTAACTTTCTGTATGCAAGTATTGCTAATCATATTTCCCTTAAAATAGAGCAGAGATATCAAGTCTGTCCATACCTTAAGAAGGGGAAATATTAGACCTAATCCTATGTATCCTTGTTTTTTGGGGCTATCACTTTCTTCCAACAGGACTGTGGGCATATCTCGAGGAATAAGATCTAACCGTGGGTCTATCATTTCTTGTAGCAATTCCTTGATTTTTAATGACTATTTGTATATGTTTTTGATGTAATTTCTATGTGTTGTGAAGAAATTTTAGATGATAATTAAAATTTCTCTTGAAATTAATCAGCGTGTTGGTCAGCTCGTTCTAGAATATTTATATAATCATTTGTATTAGTTTTCCCACCAGTGGCGTATCCTGGTAATGCGAGCTAGGCGTGCTGCTACTTAAAATGAATATGTACGCCTACTATTTAACTTCTTCCCCTCTTAATTTAAAAACCAACTATATTCAATTACGCAACGATAGTTATTAGGGGTATATGTCAATTATCTCCGAAATACTGATTAGCTTAACTTGAAACTCACTGTCACTGTTGCAGTTGTTTTTGATGGTACTGTATTGTTGTGATATCACCTAATGTGATGCATGAGGTCAGCTGTGAAGGCTCCTGAGATAAATGTAGCTGTGAATTTACAGAAGGCCCTTCTTGCTACCACTTACGCCCTCACACATATCTTTTTTTCTAATGAATGTGGCTACGTTAAAAATCTAGGGTACTGAATGTAAGGTGTTGTATTAATATATACAAACACACACATAGATATTTAATCAGTCTAATAATATTAATAAACTTTATAACACACTGAACTTACTCAAGCTGTGTAAAATTTTGATAGTAAATTTTCTTTAAGTTTATTTGTTCTGAACCAAGGTTTTATTTTGGTCAGAACATATGAAAGGTTTTGAATTTATGAAAGAAATGCATGAATATATGGCATAATAAATGAAAGGTGTGTACATATGAATCTTACAAGACTAGTTAATATTAATACTGTTTATATTTGTAATTTATCTGGGAGAACGAGTAATGGATGTGCTGTTGGAGTGGCCTCATCACTCCCTGTCTATGGTTACTAAACATTGTCCATTACTGACGGGAGGAATACAAGTTTTATTTCCCACCATGGTATGTTTTAGTTAATGGGAATATAGTTGGTGTTAGTTATGAAATAAATTGGTGAATTTCCAGCAGGCCAGACGCTCACGTATCTTTGACTGAGTAGTTCTGGTGCTGGAATCTGGTGGCCCCGCCTCTCCGTGCTTGGGGGCTATATAGGCTGCTCTGCCAAAATTCTCGCCTGCACGGGTCCACACTTGGATTTCTCAACATATCATTTGACACCACTTTGGTGCCAAATAAAAAACTCACAGTTCTGAAATAAAAGTATTGGGTCATGTGTCAGAACTCTACCTCCTGAGCCACTTCTACACTCAACATTATACAACAACACCACATAGACGGGGTCAGATCTCTCTGACCATACAGCACACCTTACCAAGTTGGTTTCACATAGTATAAGTTCCCCAGGACTACATATTCTGAAATATGTTCATTAGCTTCCTGCCATTGAATAGGATAGGTGATATGTTCCACTGATCTCAACACTTGATCCGCCCTTCATAATCCTTGCTGGCGTTTATGTATTTTGTATGTCTCTAGACCCTGAACTGGGGCTGGGGGTCTAGAGCGAATCCTTACTTGTTGTAAGGGCTAGATTTTGATATGGCAGTATCAAATCACTCGAAATATTAAACAATATTAAAATATTCAAAGAAATACTTTCAGTCTTACCAGAATTATGAATAGAGAACACAGTATATGCTAGCAAAACTCAGCTGAGCTGCTGGCTCTAGTATGGCGTCCCTCTAAATATTTCAATTAGCTTCTGGGAATTACACCACTAAATAATTACTGTGTCTACTACTGGACAACTTATGATGAATGGCAAAGATGCGCGTCTGAGCGCCGATATTTTGTTTTTCTGTGGCCAATCACCGCCTTTTCTTTTTCAAATTCAAACCCCCTTCCAAAAAGTCAGTTCAGTCATACCTCAGTCAAGTATGTATTATTGTCGGTTGGTCCGTCTGTCTCTACTTGCGTTTCACAAAAAAAAAACACACTTGTTTTTTGAACCAACTCTGCCTTCCCCTACACAATTTTGCCTTTAAAGTTATTTTTAGCCACAACTTGCCGTTAACACCCTCTCTCTTTCATTCTAACTAGATTTTAGCACTTGCGTCTCAAGGCTGCAATTTTTTTGAAATTAGTGACATGTTTTTGTTTCAATGCAGTCGCTCGCTGATATGAACAACACAGTCTTTTGTCAATATCTTCATTATTATCTATCCGTCTGTATAAATGAAAGCATATTATTTCTCTGCTCAAGATGGGCCATCCGGCCAGCTAGGTTTTATATTCCTAACATTATTATTAAGAAAAAGTTATTTTTCAAGGTTAGTTGTTTTTTTTTTTTTAAATATGTTCGAGCATCTTCTGGAAGGCGTTTGCCGCTGAGTGGTTAGATATATATACGAGGCGCGTTTTTTTAAGTAATTCCCGTTTTAAAATAATAAAAAAAACCATCATATATAAAAATGATCTATTGCAGCCAAAAGTGGACCACACATTTACATTATTTCTCAACATAGTCACCATTGACTTCAACACATTTTTGGTATCGTGGCACCAGGTTCTTAATTCCAGTGTCAAGGAAGTCTGCCGCCAGATGGGTGCCGAAAATGTTAACCGATGAACACAAGCAGAAACGCCTGGCTTCGGCTCAAAAATTTTTGCAGCGCTATCGAAATGAAGGAGATGAATTTTTGGGCCACATTGTTACTGGAGATAAGACCTGGATTTCCTACACAAACGTCGAATCAAAGCAACAGTCGATGCAATGGCGACCCTCATGGTCCCTGAAAGCAAAGAAGTTTAAGCAAGCACCTTCTGTCAAAAAGATCATGGCCACTGTTTTCTGGGACAAAGAAGGGGTCATGTTTATTGATTTTCTTGAACGTGGAAAGACAGTTAATGCCAATGCTTATTGTGACACTGATAAAACTTAGACGTGCCATCCATAACAAAAGACGTGGGTTGCTGTCCACTGGGATTGTGTTTTTGCACGATAATGCTCGACCTCACACCGCAGATCGAACTGTTCAATTGTTGCAAAAATTTCACTGGGAAATTTTTGACCACCCGCCCTACAGCCCCGATCTCGCGCCAAGTGATTACCACCTTTTCATGCACCTAAAGAAGTGGCTGGCATCCCAGCAGTTTGAAACTGATGATGAACTGCAGACAGGCGTTAATGAATGGTTCAAGTCACTGGCGGCAGACTTCCTTGACACTGGAATTAAGAACCTGGTGCCACGATACCAAAAATGTGTTGAAGTCAATGGTGACTATGTTGAGAAATAATGTAAATGTGTGGTCCACTTTTGGCTGCAATAGATCATTTTTATATATGATGGTTTTTTTATTATTTTAAAACGGGAATTACTTAAAAACGTGCCTTGTATATATATATATATATATGTGTGCGTGTGCATGCGCGTGCGCGTGCGTGAGTGGGTGTGTGTGTGTGTTTAGACTGTCTGACTTCTCGAAAGCTGTCGTAGAAGATATGTGAGAGAGAGAAGATTTCTCGATCTCAGAGACAGCCTCTTAATCACATTCTACCAGCTCACTCGTGGAAATCTATTGCTATTACTACTTCTCACTGTGACTATCACTTATTCTAATCTATGCAGAAGGGACCAACCCAAGTCTTAATTCCCCTATCAAAATCTACAGGGGTGAAACAAGGCTGTATTATGTCACCACTACTTTTTGGAATAATTATTGATTGGGTTATGAGAAACTATACCCACAATGAACAATTAGGTATAAAATGGACAAATGGAAAATTCCTGGGGGACCTGGATTTTGCAGAGTATTTAGCATTCTTAAGTTCAACACCCAGACAATCCCAAGAAGCAGTAAATAATCTGTGTCATCTCTCGGTTAAAATAGATCTCCAAATAAATCCCTCTAAAACTAAAGTTATGAACTTTTCCAACGAGACCTTTGATATCATCCTGAATGGGGAAAAACTACAGAAAGTTGAAAGCTTTAATTATTTAGGCAGTAAAATGACTCAGGATGGTGACACAACAAGAGAAATCCATACTAGAATTGCTTTGGCAGCAAGCGCCTTCAATAGATTATCTAACATTTGGAAATTACGATCATTGAATATACATACCAAGCTTCGTCTGTTTAATTCAAATGTTATCTCAGTGTTAACATACGGCTGTGAGAGTTGGAAAATAACAAAATCATTGGAGAACAAGCTGAATACATTCGAGAACAAATGTCTTAGAAAACTCATGAACATCAGTTGGAAAGAATTCAAGACTAATCGACAAATAAGAGAGGACTCTAGGCAGAAATATGTCTCCGACTATATAAGGAAAAGACGATGGTCATATATCGGTCATGTCCTACGAATGCAAAACAACAGAATACCACTGCAGGCGCTCATTTGGGTTCCTGAGGGTAAGAGAAAGAAAGGAAGACCAAAAGAAACACTTAGAAGAACAATAATAAGAGAAGGAAGAACGTTGGGATTAAACAATGTGCAAGAGCTAAGAGGAGTGGCGTCACAACGAACAATCTGGAGAGCATTGATTTCTGCCTTATGCGCCGTGTTTGGTGCTTAAAGAATTTATTCTTATTATATTATAGGGAAGAAGAGACATGGTCCGCAACCAGACGATCCGTCAAGGCCTAAAATCCCATCCGCTGCAGACCCAAATAGAACAGTCCCAACTAAGATGGTTTGGCCATGTCTGCAGAATGGGAGAAGATCGGCTACCACGACAAGCATGGGAAACAAAGAGCCAGGGATCCAGACCTCCAGGACGACCCAGAGTCCGCTGGGAGGACAACATTAGACAATTTTTGAAGGACCGAGGACTAGAATGGAACCAGGCCAGGAAGAAGACAGCTGATAGAATGGTCTGGCGCTCTCTCTTCCAAACCTCTACACCTCACGGTAGAAGGGGAACGACTAAGTAAGTAAGTATGTTATAGGGCATCGTTGTTAGACAAACATTCAGGAAAACAGATCAACTTTCCTGGGGAATAACAGGCCGCCACTATGTAAACATTACCATCCCGACTGCTCTGGGTATACATTTTGCGCCAGAGAAATTAAAAATATGTCCTTAAGACATCAAATCAGGGCTTTTTAGCTTGTCATCCCTGGACCTCTTCGGGGTCTGTGAATAGATCCTAAAAATTAAACCATAAGGTCACCAACAAACCTGAAAGTTTTGTTATCATTTCTCTGTTCACATCTACAGCCTCCTTATTCTTGGTGCACAAAATGACTTGTTGGAGCAAATAAACGTCGGTAAACATTAAGTGTGGGTATTTAAACTGTACTGGTTCTGACAAGATATTTCCATCAACTTTATTCCCTGTACTGGAAGCCAAACCTGTACCTTAAGAATTAGAAGAGGACGCCATACTTTTCCACTCCCCCCCCCCCCCCCCCCCCCCCCCCCCCCCCCCCCCCCCCCCCCCCCACCCCCCACCCCCCCCCCCCCCCCCCACCTTTTACCTTTCCCCAAGTGTGGTAACAGTAATACAAGTTGATCGCTAAAACTTGTTTTTTTTTTTCCTTGACATGTTTTATGATTTTAATTCATGACCAAATATTAATTGATCGTAACTGTTGTCACTTGTGGTCAATAAAAATTAATCTTTGAATAAAATATACTTTCATGAGTTTAAAAGGTCTCAAGAAAGCTCATCATTACTACAGCTGTGTTTAAGACAACAGACTCTCTGACCTTGTTATTTGAAGGATACACTGATTTAGTTGGCACATCATCATTCAACACCCTACGCCCGCCCATTCAGATACGACACATAAATTATATTAACATTCCGTTATTTACTTGACTTTTAAGTTCTTGCTTTAATGGAGTTGTTTCCACCTTACTTACATTGCTTGTATAAAATCTTATGCAACAGTGCAGGTCAAAGTAAAGATTCAAAAGTACCAAGACAGGGAGTTGTATGCCGAGTTTCAGCTCACTACAGTTAGTGGTAATCTGAGATTTCCAGCGTCACAAATTTGGAACGCGATAAATATAAAATACAATTTTGATCTTAAATCAAATTGGTTAAAAAAAAAGATATTTGTTTAGAAGCAAGGAGGATGTGTGCAATGTTATGACCAAAGCTGCAATTTATAACGCCTGCGCGACCAGCACATTTCTATATGGCAGCGAGACATGGATAACCTTTGCTAAACAAGAAAGAATGCTCAATACCTTCCATTCACGGTGTCTACGTCACATCCTCGGCATGTCGTGGAAGGACAATATGACAAATGTCGAGTTGCTGTCACGTGCTGACCTTCAAATCATGTAAACACTGTTTAGATAGCGCAGACTACGCTGACTTGGCCATGTCTGTCACGTGCTGACCTTCAAATCATGTAAACACTGTTTAGATAGCACAGACTACGCTGACTTGGCCATGTCTGTCACGTGCTGACCTTTAAATCATGTAAACACTGTTTAGATAGCACAGACTACGCTGACTTGACAATGTCTGTCACGTGCTGACCTTCAAATCATGTAAACACTGTTTAGATAGCACAGACTACGCTAACTTGACCATGTCTGTCACATGCTGACCTTCAAATCATTTAAACACTGTTTAGATAGCACAGACTACGTTGTCTTGGCCATGTCCGCCGCATGGAAAATGGTCACATCCCCAAAGATATTTTCTACGGACAACTGGCAGATGACAAATGAACAGCCTGGCGACGGCAACTGAGGTTCACAGATGTGTATAAGACAGACATAAAGGACATACACTGGACATAAATCCACCAACCTTGGAAGATGAAGCTGCCGATTGCACCAAATAGCAAATGACCCCTACGGCGCCATATCATTATCAGACTGGGAGAAAGGAAGCTCTCACAACAAGCAGAAGAGAAAAGAACACACAGAAAAGCAGCTGAGGGTTATCACCTCAGGGTCACATTCCCATAGTCAGTTATGGCTGAAGGGTGGCTACTACTAAAAGCAAACCGACTATAGAAATACAGGCAAAGTTATCCTCAAAGTGTAAAGTCAAGCAAAAATTTGGGAACTTGAAAGAAAGAGACGAATCAAATTTTAAACGGGAACAATTAATTTAGTGCGACACTTCTAATACTAGCGATTTAGATTTTTTATCAATCAAGAAGGGATACAACCGTTAACTGTAGTACAACAGAAAGCATTGTCTCCCCTAATTTTGATCAACTCAAAAAATATCTGCGGATTAAAATTCCAAATATTTTCTACGACAATCACAAAGTTCACAGACTTTCATAAATGGATAACTGAGCTGAATCATCATCATCAGGTGCCATCTCCACAACGAAGGTCAGCTGCAATGGATCTCCAACGTCTTCTGTCTCTTGTCTTAATGGTGCACTCTGATAGACTCTTTCATGTCTGTTGTCTTGATGGTGCACTCTGATAGACTCTTTCCTGTCTGTTGTCTTGATGGGGCACTCTGATAGACTCTTTCATGTCTGTTGTCTTGATGGTGCACTCTGATAGACTCTTTCCTGTCTGTTGTCTTGATGGGGCACTCTGATAGACTCTTTCATGTCTGTTGTCTTAATGGTGCACTCTGATAGACTCTTTCATGTCTGTTGTCTTAATGGTGCACTCTGATAGACTCTTTCATGTCTGTTGTCTTAATGGTGCACTCTGATAGACTCTTTCATGTCTGTTGTCTTGATGGTGCACTTTGATAGACTCTTTCATGTCTGTTGTCTTAATGGTGCACTCTGATAGACTCTTTCATGTCTGTTGTCTTGATGGTGCACTCTGATAGACTCTTTCATGTCTGTTGTCTTGATAAGGCACTCTGATAGACTCTTTCATGTCTGTTGTCTTGATGGTGCACTCTGATAGACTCTTTCCTGTCTGTTGTCTTAATGGTGCACTCTGATAGACTCTTTCATGTCTGTTGTCTTAATGGTGCACTCTGATAGACTCTTTCATGTCTGTTGTCTTAATGGTGCACTCTGATAGACTCTTTCATGTCTGTTGTCTTGATGGTGCACTCTGATAGACTCTTTCATGTCTGTTGTCTTGATAGGGCACTCTGATAGACTCTTTCCTGTCTGTTGTCTTAATGGTGCACTCTGGTAGACTCTTTCATGTCTGTTGTCTTAATGGTGCACTCTGATAGACTCTTTCATGTCTGTTGTCTTAATGGTGCACTCTGGTAGACTCTTTCATGTCTGTTGTCTTAATGGTGCACTCTGATAGACTCTTTCCTGTCCACCACTTGATGTTATGAGCCATGGTAGCGCAGTGGTTAGTGCACTGGCTTCGTAGCTCAGGGGTCCATGGTTCGATCCCCACTTGAGGTGGGATTTTGTAGACCGCTAACGGCTCCGGAGTCGACCCAGCCTCATGAATTGGGTACCAGAGCAACTTCTGGGATGGTTAAGGTGGTCGGCGTGATGCTGACCACATCACCCCTAGTGTGTCGATAGTCCAAGAAAATATGGGCCTAAGAACATATTCCCAAACTGCCTCAATGGGCGTGTAACGAGATCCTTTACTTTTTTTTTTTACTTGATGGTATCTTTCCACCTATAGCGCTGTCTACCTCTTGCACGTTTACCTTCAACTCTTCCTTCTATTCTTGCACATAATAGAACCACTGAAATAGGAAGCAAAGAATCCAAGACACAGACACAAAAAAAAAAAAAAAATAATGCTTTAACAGCTCAACGAAAGTGTTCAGACTCTGCACAGGCCACAACAGATTTGGATACCATCTATTCATCAAGCTAAAGATATGAACTACCGATGTGTGTAACTGCGGCACCGATAACATAACTGCTGAACATCTGCTGTAAAAGGGCCCCAAATAGGAGGAACAGAGAAAACTAAAATGACCTTCACCAGTACCATTCCTGGACATAATCTATGGTAGCAGTTCTTCACCTTTCTTGTGCCATAGATATATTGGATTGTCCGGTGAAGGCTACTGACACCTTTAATTGTACTGTGACGGCTACTGACACCTTAAATTGTCCGGTGAAGGCTACAGACACACTCAATTGTCCAGTAGAGGCTACGGACACATTTTATTGTCCAGTAAAGGCTATGGACACAGTTGATTGTCCGGTGAAGGCTACATACACATTTGATTGCCCGATAAAGGCTACGGACACCTTCAATTGTCCGGTGAAGGCTACACATTTTGATTGTCCAGTGAAGACTAAGCAGTAGAGGGTCGAAACACTTGTTCGACGGGGGGATCACTTCTGATGATCAGATTGCCTCCTGGTTTATCGCTCTGTATAGAGTTTCCTATCATCATATGGACCCTTTTGATTGTCCGGGCTACGGACAACATTTGATTATCTGTTGAAGGTTACTGCCACCTTTCATTATCTGTTGAAGGTTACTGCCACCTTTCATTATCTGTTGAAAGCTACGGACCTATTTTTAGAACAATGTATATAGACGCATAATTAAAATGGTTGCATACAAATTATACTTTTTATTACAAAGAATAATATTTAAGCTTACATATAGTCAAACTGAAATACAAAAACAACCCATTTTTTACAAAAAAAAATTTTCTTTAAGAGTTTTGTTTTCACTTCTACTCTAAAGTCTCCCAAAGCTTCCATTTCACCTGCAGTTATATTATCTGGTCCAGGAGCTTTGCCTTTCTTCATGTGGCACATGGCATCCTCTATTGGAGGTCCTTCACAGCTGTCCTGGTCCTTCAGATCTGGTCTTTCATCATCTTACAGCTCCTTGGTGTATTCTGTTCACCTTTCTATCATGTTATGATGACATATTAACAATGACCTTTCTTTTAATTTAGAACCGGCAATGACTGTGTCCTTCTGCCTGTTAACTAATTTTTTTTTTGCTTGTACATAGATTTTGTCTCTTTTCTGCTCTGCACTTCAATCTAGCAGTAAGAAATCATTTCATGTGGAAAAAACATTTCATGTGGAAATCTAGCAGTAAGAAAGGAATTATGACATGGAATTTGAGTCTAATCATGTCATTCCACGGCTGAGTGAGATATTTCACTTACCTTGGGGATTCCAGGAGAAGAACTACCTTGTAATGTTATCAAGTTTCCTCAATGTGTGACTTATCCATCTCCAGCATCTTCTTATTCTTATTATCTCCTGTCCCAATGGCACTAGTCAGTAAATTAAATTAAGAAATTTTAAGGATATGCACAGCCTAACCCCCTCCCCCCAACTAAGGGCTCCGTGGACCACCGGTTAAGAAACCCCCGATATAACCATAATTTACAATTAGCCATCACCCTAAATGATTTGAGTTGTACAGCAGATAAAATGAGATCACAACCAGGGCAAATGGTGGCTAACCATTACCATAAATAATTGTATGAATGTACACACCCATCCCATGTCCACACCCACCTTATGTACACATCCATCCCATGTACACACCCATGCCATGTACACACCCATCTCATGTATACACCCATCTCATGTACACACTCATCTCATGTATACACCCATCACATGTACACACCCATCCCATGTACACACCCATATCATGTACACACCCATCTCATGTACACACCCATCTCATGTACACATGTGTAATAATGAAAGGAGGAAATGAGATCAAAATCAGATTAACAAGTTTTAAAACACAAAAGGTCAAAGTTGACCCATAGCAGATACTGCTGTAGGGGAGTGGAGTGTTAGAGGACTTCACCATACTAGGTCCAGCTTTGAATTTAACTGACCAGTTTCTGTCCCTCCTGCCTTTGCCTTCCATAAATCAAGAGCACTTTATGGTGCTCATTTACAGCTGGGTAGATTAGCATGATGATACCATTTTAGAACACTGTACCTTTGCAGCCGGGAAGAATTGAGCGTTCAGGAAGACAGTGCTGTAAGTGGGAAGTTAACATCTAGCGATAGACAGGAAAGAGTATCAGAGTGCACCATCAAGACAAGAGACAGAAGATGGCGATATATTCAATGCTAAGATGGCAGTTGATAGATCAAATTGGATACCTTCAAGGGAAAAAATGTCACACACTTCTGCATATTATGAAATGGATTGTTTCATCTGCTTAAAATGTAAAAAAAAAAAAAATTACTTAAAACAAACATTTAAAAAATAATGGACAAAATACAGCCTGGGAGCACTTTGAAATTCAAATGTGTCTTAATACAGTGTTGTGTCTTTCAGGTCTCAATTAGTCTAGGAATGAGAAATTTAATTTTATATTACAGTTTGTGCAAGGAAATACACGGGTTGACAATGTACTAGTTAATAAAGAAACACTTGGTACAAAAGCACACATTCTAGTGAGAACTGTGATCAGCACATGTAGTATCCTTGTTGCATGAATTCACTTGGAAATGAAAACAGCTCACAATATACTGACAGTTAAGAATGAGACATGAGATAAATTGATGGAGTTTTACTAAAACAAACACATACAGCTCCAACTGAGTAGCACTCAAGTGCCCTTCATTTTTATCAGATTTTGATCAAGTCTGAAACTGGACAGTTTTTTTCTGCCAGGATGTAAAATACAAAACATATAAAAATTAGCCCAGCAATTCTTAAGTTGTATTTTGTGATATATATAGGAACATATTTGCAATTTCAAAAGCTGTAAGAATAGAGATGACAAAACTATTTCTTAGTTAAACGCTAGCTTTTTTTTGTCTGTATCATGGTGTCCCACCACCCCCACATTATCTTTGATAATTTGATATTCAACACCACGTTAACAAACAGATACATATTAGCACCATTTAACATTTATGTATATATATGTATATATATATACATATATATATATATTATTATAATAATAATAGCCCCTTCAGTCATAACTGAATATGGGAATGCACACCAGAGAAGACAGCCCTCAGCTGCTTATTTTCCTGGTGTTCCTTTTAATGTTTTCTTCTCTCTTCTGCTCATCATGTTAAGTTCTTTTTGCCCAATCTGAGGTGGCGCCACAGAAAACGTTGCTACTTGGTGCGATTGGCAGCTTCATCCTCCCAGGCTGTTGGATTTATGTCCAGTGCTCTCACGAAAAATGTTTGGGGTATGGCGTTCCATTCTGCAATGAGTGCTCGCTCGAGATCATTCACATTGTTGATGTCATACTGGCGGACCCTTCTGTTCAGTTCATCCCATGCGTGTTCAATCGGATTCATGTCAGGAGAGTTTGCAAGCCAATCCAGTACAAGATTTCTCCTATCAGCAAAGGAGACATTAAACCGGCTTTCATCGGAGAACATTGTTGATCTCCATCCCGCCCTTGGACGACGAATATTAACGATAGGACCGATGTTGGGACATCTGTTTTGCAAGCCAGCGGCGCAAAGTCTCCGTCGCTCAGTGTTTGCCCTGACAAGTCTCCGAGTGCCAGGTGTATGAGCTGCTGTCTGAGTTGCTGTTTGGAAGCGATTGCGCAGATGTAACAATAGAATTTGGCGATCTTGAGCTAATGTTGTTACACGAGGTTGACCAAGCCTGGGACGGTCATTGGTGGTACCTGTCGCCCGAAATCGCTGGTTCAGCCTCACTATGGTGGACTGGTCACAATTGAAATGTCTAGCAACTTCTCTGGTCGCCATTTCACTGCCGAGCATACCAACAGCTTGCCATCGCTCTTGTGACGATAGTCGAGGCATGACAAAAACATTAACAGACTTTCTTTTGATGAAAACAGATGATGGCGTTTTACTCGCTGAAACTTGACTAATGCGTGTGCCAAATTTCAATGTGATTCGACTTTTAATAAAGCCAGAATTATCAAAAACCTTGTTTTGCACGTGAAGCACGCAAAATTTGAAGTAAACATCACATCGACAGTAAAGTGGGAATACATGAACTTCATCACTTGCACACTTTCGGGGTTTGAAAATCGCTCATTTGCATAACCATTTCAACAGTGAAAACATGTCACGATTTCGATGCGTTTTTAATGACGGCTAGTATATATATATATATCAATACAAAGATCACACCTATATGGCTTTTCCCCTGTATGCCTTCTCAGAGTAGTGTATTCAAAAAATCTCAAACTTATAAGGTTTCTGTGTCCTTTTGTGTCTCTTTACTTACTTACTTTGTCATTCCCTTCTAACCTTGAGGTGTAGAGGTTTAGAAGAGAGAACGAACGAATGAACAAACTTTATTTTCGAAGGGTTAAGAATTGGGCGCGCAGGCCCATCTAACAGTCTGCCCTTTCACTCTCATTTATCTTGCATACTATATCCTTTCATTCCCACATGTTACTTTAAGCATTAATTTAAAGGCATGCAACATTATAAAGTTAACATAACAGCATTCATTTACAGTATACAATCATAATTTTAAAAATAAGTAGGTTTTTTGTTTTAAACAAACAAGATAGTAATTGGAGAAAAAAGTAATAATAAAATAAAATAAATAAAAATAAATAATTCTGTATATCGACACTCACTCATGCGGTCAATCCGTCTACAATTAATCTGTATTTTCGAATGTGTCATCAATCATCAATACAAAAATTACATAAACACATTCTCGCTTATATCCATACATTCTTGGTGGAAAATGAAATGAAATAATAATAATAATCACACTTTCTTACGCACTTCTGTGGCAGGTAAAAGTCTTTGAGCAGTTAAAAAAAAAAAAATAATTATGTAATATCTGCTTATTCTCATATACATCATCCCATTTAAGAAAATGAAAACATTCACATTTCTAAAGTACAGTGGTATGCAGGTACATTCTCATGACTCACATTTCTAAAGGACAGTGGTATGTGGGTACATTCTCACATACATTACATTATATAATAATGTTTTAAAGTGAATATAATAATATTATATGGATTTTTTTTTTTTTTTCCTTAACCAGCGGCACTTGGGCTTTCAGCCCTTCGGCCCAATGACATGTCATTGTGAGGCTGGGGAACCTGTAGACTATCTTTCCAACCCGGTCAGGAGCTTCGCTCCTTCCCATCCACAAAGGGTTTATCTCAGGAGCCGTTCAGATTATTCAGTCAAAATCCCGGTCGTTGACACTCCTTCAAGCGCCGACGCCCGGGCTTGAACCTTGAAAACCTGGTCGCCAGTACAACGTTGTAACCATTTCACCAGCGCGGCTCCCATTATATGGATATAAAACATATTATTCACAAAAAACGAGCGGAAGAGGAAAAGAAATGTTGTCCTATGGATGAGATGTTGACAGGCAAATGTTGTTTCTATGGGGGTAGATAATCAGTGTTGAGAAAGTGTTTGAAAAGTGCTTTGTTAAATGAATATTGTGTAGGTAGGCTTTTTAGGTGGTGTGGAAGGCATTTCCATAAGTAGGCTCCAGAGTAGGCTAGACTCTTTTTGAACAGGTCGATCCTAGGTTTGGGCAGACGTAACTGATGTAATTGTTGTCCCTCTCTTCTACTGGTTTGAAACAATGATCGTAGGTACGGCGGGGCATTGTTAGATAGAATTGCGTGAGTCAGCTTGGCTTTGTTGTAGAGAAGACGTTTTTTTAGGGACAGTATTTTGGGTTCTTTTCCTGTCCTTGTGTGTGGTGTTATGCGATTATCGGTGATCAGACATACTGCTCTCTTTTGCAGGGAGTGCAGTCTCTTCGAGGTGGAAGCAGGGCAACCATACCATAGTGTAGAGCAGTAATCTAGATGTGTCTGTATATGTGAGGAGTAGAACAATAATCTAGTGTCTGCGTCTAAGAAGTGTTTTATTTTGGCTAGCTGGTACGTCTTTTGAGCTAAGTGTTTAGTTAAATTCCGTACATGGGAGTTCCACGTTAAGTGCTGGTCAATCGTGATCCCTAGAACTTTGTGTTCTGTTACATGTTCAATTTGTATTGATTCTGCGTGTAGCTGTAGCGATCTTTTGGTGCAGCTTAGGAGTTTCTGTTTGGTGGTAATCAACATAGATTTCGTTTTTACTGTGTTTACTGGCATATGATTCTTCTTCTTCTTCGTTCGTCCTGAAAAGGACGTTGGTTGCGTTGTGTCCATTTACAGCGAAGCTGCAATATTTGCGCCTTTCGGCCGACACATCCGACTTCAGCACAGCATTTTTGGGACCGGGTTAGCCTTCCCTCTTTGATCCCTACTCACTCAGCCAGACTGCAGTGATGCAGCATGTTTCCAGGACCACCACTTGGAGGTGAAGTAGGGTCTTGGTCAGCTCTGGTTCGCTGACCCTGATGCAAGCAGTCTAGCTATAGGTCGCTAACTGCATTCCTCACTGTTGACACGTCTTAGGTCCCAAGGCATATGATTCATATTATTCCATTTTGTTAGATTGTCTACATCGCTTTGAAGAGTCATTTCAAGTACCACGCAGTCATTGTCACTAGTGTAGATAGTACAATCATCTGCAAAGAGGTCACAAGTTGAATATTTTAGATGTAGTGGTAGGTCATTGATAAACATTGCGAAGAGTAGTAGCCTAAGAATAGAACCCTGCAGTACTCCTGTATCTATCTTTGAGAAATCTGATGTTGAGTTGTAGTGAAGCACTAACTGTTGTCGATCTCCCAGGAATGATTTGATGATGTTTAGTGGATTAGGGCCTATTCTGAGGGTTTCCAACTTTTGAACCAAGATAGTGTGGTCAATCATGTCAAATGCTTTTTTGAAGTCAACAAAAACAGCACCACCTAATTTTCCATCATTTACGTCCGACAGCCAGTTGTCTGCCATGTTGGTGAGAGCTGTGTGACAGGAATGTTTGGGTCTGAAACCTGACTGGCTATCAATGAGCAGTTTGTTTGTTATTAAGTGTTGAAATGTGGTGTTGTAAATGTGTTTCTCTAGTGGTTTTGAAAGAGATGATAGAAGGGATATTGGTCTGTAGCTGTTGGGATCGCTATGTGAGCCAGATTTATAGAGGGGATACACTTTGGCAGATTTAAATGCTGTGCGGAAGTAGTTGTGTGCAATACATTGGTTGTACACATAGGTTAAAGAGTTGCAAATGATGGGTGCAGCATAACGTAGAATCTTATTGCTGATACCATCAAGCCCAGATGAATTGTTGTTTTTTAATGCCAAGATATATTTGAGAACTTCATGTACTGTTAAAAAAGGAATATGTCTTAGATCTGTTATGGAATGTCAGTGTTGCAGAAGGCTGTCAATTTACTAATATCGCTGTCCATTGGCTTTATGTTGACTTGAGATGGCTAATGTCTGTTTTGAAGAGGTTGCTAAAATGAGTTGCCGTGAGGGAGCAGCTTTTTGGTAAAGATTTTAGTGACTTTGATTTGTGTGTTAGTGTTCTAATGGCTGCCCAGACTTCTTTGCTGTTTGCTTTGTCTTGAATCATCTTTCTGAAATGTAGTTTCTTTTCCTGGCAAATGAGGTATTGTACTTTGTTTCTAAGCATCCGATACCTGCTGAAATCTTTGAGCTAATGTGCTTCATCCCGCTCTCTCATTTTTGATAATATTTTGTTGGTTATCCATGGGGTCTTTCTGATATTTTTGACACGAACCTGCTTTATAGGAACATGTTTGTTGAATACTTACTTAGTCGTTCCCCTTCTACCGTGAGGTGTAGAGGTTTGGAAGAGAGAGCGCCAGACTATCCTATCGGCTGTCTTCCTCCTGGCCTGGTTTCATTCTAGTCCTCGGTCCTTCAAAGATTGTCTAATGTTGTCCTCCCAGTGGACTCTGGGTCATCCTCGGGGTCTGGATCCTTGGCTCTTTGTTTCCCATGCTTGTCGTGGTATCCGATCTTCTCCCATTCTGCAGACATGGCCAAACCATCTTAATTGGGACTGTTCTACTTGGGTCTGCAGGGGGTAGGATTTAAGGCCTTGACGTATCGTCTAGTTGGGTACCATGTCTCTTCTTGTTACTTCAACCACCTTCCTCAGATACCTCATTTCTGAGGTTTGGATCTGGCTTTTATGGGTTGTAGTCATTGCCCATGACTCGCATCCATATGTCAAGACTGGGACATAGGTGGAGCGGTATACAGCCATCTTCGTTTTCTTACCAACCTCTCTCTTGCTGAGGAATCCTCGATTTATGGCCTGAAAAAGTCTCCCAGCTGCTGCTTTTCGAGTGGCCAACTCTTCTTTGATGCCTCCCTTTCGGTCTATAATAGCTCCGAGGTATTTAAAGTGGTTGACCTGCTCCAGGACCTGTTCTCCCAGCTTAATCAGATGTCTTTCTTCTCGTGATATCACCATGGATTTTGTTTTAGAGCTGCTTATGACCATCCCTCTCTTCTCCAGCTCTTCCTTCCAGACTTGCAGGTTGGATTGGAGATGTGCCTCTGATTTAGCAATCAGGGCAACATCATCAGCAAATGCCAGCTCCGAAATATAGACCTGTCTCATCTTCCAGTACCCCACTGAATACTTTCTTGTTCTCTCCTTACATGCCTTGATGACATCGTCCATAAGGAGTATGAAGAGGTAAGGTGATAGGATATCACCTTGTCTTACACCAGTGGTGGTCCTGAACTCTTCTGACTTATGGTTTGCTGTCCTCACATAATTTCTGCAAGACTTGTAGAAGCTCTGTATAGCATGAATCAGAGATGCTGGAGTGTTCTTCCTTGCCAAACAGTCCCAAAGTTTGCTCCAGGGGACCCTGTTAAACGCCTTTTCCAGATCTATGAAACAAAGATGGATCTCACTCTTATACTCAAGGGCCTTTTCACTCAGCTGTCTGAGTGTGAAGATTAGGTCTTGAGTACTTCGGTTTGCTCGGAATCCGCACTGGACCTCATCCAATTGTGGCTCAGCTAGGCGTCGGAGTCTCTGCTCTAGGATTCTAGAGTAGATTTTACCAGGGACACTGAGAAGGGATATGCCTCTATGGTTTCCACACTGTCAATTGTCACCCTTTTTGAAAATTGGTGTTATGATGGCAATCTCCCAATCCTTTGGTATGGTCTTGTTGCACCATGCTGCCTGTAGGACCCTTAAGAGTAATAGGTCGCCTGATGCTCCCATGTACTTAACCATTTCTGGTATTATAACATCATGCCCTGCTGCTTTGCCCATCTTGATTTTCTCCAGTGCTGCCTTCAGTTCTTCCATCCTTATGTCATCTTCACCATCATTGGTTTTCTCTTCTGTGCTAGTGGTTATCGTTTCTGATGCTTGACCTTGCTCGGCATCAAGGAGTTCTGAGAAATATTCTTTCCATCTTTCCTTTACTTCCTTCGGGGTAGTAAGCTATTTGCCTTGCTTGTCCTTTATAAATTTGAGAGGGCATTGTTTTTTTTCCTCATGTTCTTTAGGGTCTTATAGAAAAATTTCTGGTTTTCTTGTACATATTTTTCTAGCTTTTCTCCAAATTCTTCCCAGGACTTCTGTTTTGCTGCTAGCACTTTGTTCTTTGCTTCTGTTCTGAGTGTCACATATTCTCTATATTTTTCCATTTGTCCTGTTGTGTTTTTAGCTCCTAAGTATTGTTTCCATGCCATTTTCTTCTCTCTTATTTTCTCTTTGACTTCCTCTGTCCACCAAGGTGTCCTCTTTCTCTGGTTCCCAAGTCGGACTTCACCGCATGCTTCTGCAGCAGCTGTCTTTATGATATCCTTGAATTTAATCCAGAGGGTTTCCGAGTCATCAGGTCGTTCTTCTGTGTTGCTCACTGCTGCAGCAATAAGCCCCTGATATCTGGTCTTAATTTCTGGCTCTCTCAGCTTGTAGGTCCTAATGCTCATTTCTCCTGCTCGTTTACTTGGTTTCTTGTGTGATGTTGGGCAGTTCCTAGGCTGAGCAACTCTTTCAGTTGTTCGTTTGATTGTTAGCAGGTAGTGATCACTTCCAATCTCTGGCCCCCTCCAGACTCTTGCATCTCGGACATATTTGAATGAGCTTCTCCGAACAATGGCAAAGTCGATCACTGACTTCTCATTCTTGGTTGGTTCACATCTAGTGTATGCATGTATGCGCTTATGGGGGAACTTTGTGTTTGTAATGATCAGATTCTGCTCACTGCAGAATCTAAGTAGTCGCTTTCCATTGTCATTGAGAGTATCTTCTCCATATCTTCCGATAACTCCACCCCATCTAGCATGGTCATTTTCAACTCTGGCATTAAAATCTCCAAGCATGATAACTTCATCTAGGCAGTCATCCACTGTCCTTTGAAGCAGCTCGAAGAATTCCTCCTTGACCTCTGCTCTCTCATCCTCATTTGGCCCATACACTATGACCAGGTTGACTATGGTTTCTCCTTCTTTTAGTTTTACAACCATAATGCGCTCCAAGACAAAGTTCCATCCCTTGATACTATCTTTTTGATTTTGGGCCACAATGCAACCCACGCCCCCTTTAGCTCTTTCAGATATGGGTACACCACTGTAGAGCAGCGTGTTGCCATCGAGATCCATGACTCCTTGTCCTTTTTTCTTTGTTTCCGTTATTGCCAGGATTTCTAGTTTTGCTTTCCTCATCTCTTCCACCAGCTCCTCTTCCTTCCCATTTATACATCTTGTGTTCCAAGTTCCATAAGTCGTAGTCCGTAGTCCGTTCCAGTTCGTCGCCTTTAGAATCAGTCCAGTTTTCTCTCTTGTATTGCTCGTAATCGTGATTTAAAGCAAACAGGTGATTGGCCTGTTGTGCCTTTGCATGGTGGAGGGGCTGCCTCCTTACGGCCTCCATGCAGGCCGCCCTCCTCCTTTTTCATCCGGGCTTGGGACCGGCATAGGCGGATGTTTGTTGAATACGTTGTTGAAAGTTTGTGTCCAGTATGTTATGGCTTCTTCTGGATGCGGAAGTTGGTACACGTATGAGAGAGGGGATATTTGTAGGTCTAGTAGGAATAATTGAAAGTTAAAGTTTTTGAAATTCCTGTAATGGACTGTGATGCGTTCCGTTTTAGGTGCTTTAAACTTCTTTCTCGTCCAGGTACAGCAAATAGGATAGTGGTCACTTAATGATGTCTGTGTGACTGTGCATTCTATAATGTTTTCTGGGCAGGTCAAATATATATGATCAATTAGTGTAGATGATGAGTCTGTTACTCTCGTGGGTTGACTGACTAACTGTATGAGGTTGTATGAGATGGTGATATCATTCCACGTGTTGTTCGGTTTGCGAAGGTCAGTATTGAAATCCCCCAGTAGAATAATTTCCTTCAAAGAAGCCCAAACGTCCATCATCTGTGAGAATGTGTCAGACCATACAGTAGAAGAGCTAGGATTTCGGTACAGGTAACCAATTAAAACAGGGGTCAGGTTGGGGAGTTTTATTTCCAGCCATAAACATTCAATGCCAGTATGTTCTAGATCATCACGGCGTCTGTACTGCAGAGATGTTGAGATGTATATGACTAGCCCTGTTTCATGTTGTCCGTTAGAATCCCTGCAAATGGTGGTGAATCCATTAATCCTAATTTCATCTGTAATTTTGTCATTGAGACAGGTTTCAGAAAAACCAAATATGTGGAAGTTTTGTTGGAGAGAGGTGGAGACTTCAGAAAGCTTACCTAGCAGGTGGTAAATGTTTAAATGACCAATTTTAAGCCCTGATAGTTTAACCCATGAATTAGTGATATTGCCTATATTTTGATTAGAGTTTTTGCACTCGGACATGATAATAGTCAATAGGAAAGAAATAATGAGGGGAGTAGGAATGAGTAAGAAGCAATAAAATTGGTACACAATGGTTAATACAAAATTGTAAACAAATAATAAAAAATACACTGCTAGAGTCCGTGGACACTGTTTACAGTATCTTAATCTTTGCAAAAAGTGCAGTTTTTATCTTAAAATACAGTCTGTTCCGAACAAAAAGGAATATTTTTACTTCAACCACAGTCGATGTAGAGAATTCGGGACAGTTAAAGGTCCACGCTGTCTTAGCTTGTTAGTTTTGAGGATTTCCTAGTTTTCCTCAACACAAAAAAATGAAGGTGTAGATGTAAAAGAGAAGTCAAAGAGAATAGTGAGCGTAGGAATGAGAGGAATAAGCACAAAGATAATAATAATAATAAGAAAACAATAATATTAATATGGAAAAGTTATTACAAAATCAGAAACAAATTTAGATACACACTGCTGTGACAAACAGAAACAAATGTTAAAAAGACAATGTAAAAAAAGGAAGAAAAACAAAATTAACAACTAAAAGTGACAGTTAACGTTCTACGCTGATACTCAGCTATGACTTTTATCTCAGGACAAAGAACACTAAAGAGTGCCAGACTATCCTATTGGCTGTCTTCCTCCTGGCTTGGTTCCATTCTAGTCCTTGGTGCATCTAAGATTGTCTATTGTAGTCCTCCCAGCGGACTCTGGGTCATCCTGGGGGTCTGGATCCCTGGCTCTTTGTTTTCCATGCTTGTCATGGTAGCCAATCTTCTCCTATCCTGCAGACAAGGCCAAACCATCTTAGTTGGGACTCTTCTACTTGGGTCTGCAGGGGGTGGGATTTTAGGCCTTGACGTATTGTCTGGTTGTGGACCATGTCTCTTCTTGTTACTTCAACTACCTTCCTCAGATACCCCATTTCTGAGGTTTGGATCTGGCTTTTATGGGTTGTAGTCATTGCCCATGACTCGCATCCATATGTCAAGACTGGGACATAGGTGGAGCGGTATAAAGCCATCTTCGTTTTCTTACCAACCTCTCTCTTGCTGAGGAATCCTCGATTTATAGCCTGAAAAAGTCTCCCAGCTGCTGCTTTTTGAGTGGCCAACTCTTCTTTGATGCCTCCCTGTTGATCTATAATAGCTCCGAGATATTTAAAGTGGTTGACCTGCTCCAGGACCTGTTCTCCCAGCTTAATCTGATGTCTTCTTTCTTCTCATGATATCACCATGGATTTTGTTTTAGAGCTGCTTATGACCATCCCTCTCTTCTCCTGCTCTTCCTTCCAGACTTGCAGGTTGGAATGAAGATGTGCCTCTGATTTAGCAATCAGGGCAACATTATCAGCAAATGCCAGCTCTAAAATACAGACCTGTCTCATCTTCCAGCACCCCACTGAATACTTTCCTGTCTTCTCCTTACATGCCTTGATGACATTGTCCACGAGGAGTATGAAAAGATAAGGTGACAGGATATCACCTTGTCTTACACCAGTGGTGGTCCTGAACTCTTCTGATTTATGGTTTGCTGTCCTCATATAATTTCTGCAAGACTTGTAGAAGTTCTGTATAGCATGAATCAAAGGTGCTGGAATGTTCTTCCTTGCCAAACAGTCCCAAAGTTTGCTCCAGGGGACAATGTCAAATGCCTTTTCCAGATCTATGAAACAAAGATGGATCTCACTCTTATACTCAAGGGCCTTTTCACTCAGCTGTCTGAGTGTGAAGATTAGGTCTTGAGTACTTCGGTTTGCTTGGAATCCGCACTAGACCTCATCCAACTGTGGCTCAGCTAGGCATCTGATTCTCTGCTCTAGGATTCTAGAGTAGATTTTACCAGGGACACTGAGAAGGGAAATGCCTCTGTGGTTTCCACATTGTCAATTGTCACCTTTTTTGAAAATTAGTGTAATGATGGCAATCTGCCAATCCTTTGGTATGGTCTTGTTGCACCATGCTGCCTGTAGGACCCTTAAGAGTAATAGGTTGCCTGATGCTCCCATGTACTAACCATTTCTGGTGTTATACCCTGCTGCTTTGCCCATCTTGATTTTCTCCAGTGCTGCCTTCAGTTCTTCCATCTTCATGTCATCTTCACCACCATTGGTTTCTCTTCTGTGCTAGTGGTTATCATTTCTGATGCTTGACATTGCTCACCACCAAGGAGTTCTGAGAAATGTTCTTTCCATCTTTCCATTACTTCCTTTGGAGCAGTAAGCAATTTGCCTTGCTTGTCCTTTAACAATTTGAGAAGGCATGGTTTTTCCTTCCTCATGTTCTTTAGGGTCTTATAGAACATTTTATGGTTTTCTTGCGCATCTTTTTCTAGCTTTTCTCCAAATTCTTCCTAGGACTTCTGTTTTGCTGCTAGCACCTTGTTCTTTGCTCCTGTTCTGAGTATCACATATTCTCTATATGTCCTGCTGTGTTTTTAGCTCCTAAGTAATGCTTTCATGCCTTTTTCTTCTCTCTTATTTTCTCTTTCACTTCCTGTCCACCAA